>WEKW01011420.1:0-30236 GCA_013389905.1 Sula dactylatra
ATTAACTATCCCAGCTAAAACCATGACAATGAGAGCCACCTGAGCTGGCAGAATAAGAATACAATGCTTGAGAAACGCCACCCAAGGCCTGTGTTTGAACTGATCTCCAGCCACCAAGCTGGAGCAACACTTTCACCCGTTTGCCTGCCACGACCCCTTGCCAGAAAGCCCCCATTCCTGCACCAGGGCATCAATATAGGTGATAGATTTATTCTGATGACTGGGATCAACAAAGCAGTGGTCAGCCTGTGGACATAATGGTAGACCACATCAGTTTTCTCTGTAGCACCCACCAGGGCCAGCTATGACAGAGATCCACAGAAAAAAGAGGCCTTGGAAACAGGGATACCCTGCCTGCCGAGAAAGGTCCCTCCATTCCACTCCACCTCGAATACAGATGCTTTCACTGACTGAGGCTTTTAATGAGGAAATGCCAGGTTTTAGGTGCTGAATGAGACCTGAACCTACATTGAGGACTATACCCTCTAACTGAGCCAAAGGACCCCTCTTTCTTTGGGGCTAGAGCCACGCTAAGTTAGTGCATGTCATCAGCTCGAGGGTCTCTCTGAACTTGCAGCAAGCTGGCACAGCTCACGCTGACAGACTTCATTTTAGCTTTTCCAGCATAGTTTTAACACAGTTTTGCTGGAAGGACTTTACTCTTTCTCATCAGGTTTCCCACAGTGCAATACAGCAATGAGCATGGAAAACAAATAGCAATGTGAACCCAGGCAGATGCCTCAGACTCGTTTCATCAATACTCACGACTCAGACTCAGTTTTTGCTAGTGTTCACAACCTCTGCGTATAGATGATAGCTGGGTTCTCAAGCGGGGATGCCTCATCACTACTCATGCCAGTGCAAAATATCCAAGGAAGAAGCGTTTGCACAATTAATCTTGGCATCTGCATCTCCAATTTTGTGAGCATCAACAGATGCCACTGTCAGGCAACCAAGGTAGCCTGCCTGTGTCTGCTTGACCCAGACTCAGCTGTGTCACCCAAGCCATGAGCCACACCGCCTGTTTGTGGCTCACAGTGCAGTCGAAGGATGTGCTCTGAACTCACCCATGAGATCAATCACACACATATTTGTAAGAGGCAATGTCTATCCCCACCCAGATCTCTGCTCTCCATCATCTGCATTACTGAAAGATCCTAGGGCACCAGCTCTTCTTGTTCTAGAGTTGATTGTATCATATCCAAATAGTATAAGGGAAAACTGATGTCCCACGTTAGCAACATGAGCTACCTGCTGGGCATATGCAGACACAGGTAGGCAATAATGAGTGCCACCTCCTGGCAAACACCAATATGACTATTCACGCAATGGCAAAACCACACAAGTTAATTCTGAGCATTTGTTGACGCTTCCCAACCTGACAGAGATTTAATTTTCAGGGCTGGCCACACTTTCATCAGGGTTAACACTCTGCAGCCTAACAATAAATAAATAATCAACAGATCACAGTGCGTTCCCAGCACCTCCATATTTCTTTCTTTGCAGGAAGACAGGTCTGCTGCTGTTGCTGAACCACCTGCTGGCACAGGAACCAGTAGAACAGTATTCTGAAGTACGCTAAGACAGATTTATACCTTGAAGAAAAAGCTCAACACATTCCTTTGGGCAAAGTAACAACTGTGTCAGAGGGAAGACAAAAGCCTCAAAATAAGGCAGAACCCAGTGAAAGAAGACAGAGAAAAAAAATCCCAAACCAACACTTTGGAAACAGGGCCAGATCCTGAGCATGGAACACTCAAGCCAAAGGAGGATGGGAAACAAGCGGCAGTAATGAGTAAAAGAAAAGCATCAAGACCACCATATTCAGCCATTATGTTTTCATCTGGATCACTTTGTTTCTCCTCAGTAGGAATGATCAGAAGTTTCCCACTGGTCAGCTTTAGGGATAAGCTGGCTTGAAGGCTCTGGCAGTAAACCCCTCCACACAGCAAGGATGTCTGGAGCCAGAGCTACCACCTGGCATGAGCGGGGTTTCCTGGCCATAGGCACTTGGCAATTCAGTTTTCAGTGAGCAGAAGTTTCCCTGTCCAGGGAGCACGTTTCATTTCAGAAACAAGTCTCAGTTTGTGGAGGAATGTCTAAGATGAGAGTCTACTTCTAAATGGCAACAAATATTTCAAGAATATCAAAACCTTCTTGAAATCAGAGTCTGAATCCCTGTTCAGACTTCTGCAGAAACCTGAATTGCCTCAATTATTGTGTAGTGCTCCCACACCACCCTCTCTTGGGAATTTATCTGCAGGAGACCAAATTAGGCCAGAAATCTTGACTCATGTTCAATGAATTTTCTTTCCTGGAAGGTGACAATGCAGGACCAAAGAAATACCTGGACTTGAGTTTGTCCAAAGCTGCAAACATACATGTGATCCTACACAATGACCAGCTTTAGGGAACAATACATGCTCTCCCTTAGCTGAACGCCACATTATTTCATCTGAGAACTGAACAATTTAGTGGCATGCACTATACTGCCTGCCATAATTAGGTCAGAAGATGTTTTCCTTTCAATATTCATAACTCTCCTGCTGCTGGTTGCTTCCTCACTCAAGGTCTTCATCTTTTCCACATCGAGAAGGCAGTTGCTCCAGTCCAGTGATCTATGAATCCATTCCTGGTACAATGAGCAACGCAGGAGGGTATATGTGAACACACAGAGTGGAAATCCATGCCACAGGCAGCAAAGCAGCTCCCTCTACGGGCTCTTAAATGGTTAAACACCTGCCTCTTCCTAAGAAAGTACTGCAGGGAAGTGTCTGCTACCCAATTCTTCAGCGTGCCTTACAGGGTAAGGATGCTACTCCCCTGTAATCTGATGTGCAAAACCCAAGGGACTGGCTTAACCCCTCCTGTTTCCATGCAAATTAAACTGAGCTATGTAAGCTTCATAACATTTTTGCTCTCCCTGCTTTCTGCTCTAGGTGACTGTGCATGTCCCATGTCAATGCTGATACGAGACAGGACTTTGGCTGTGCATCTCTGAATTGTTCTCTTCGAAAGCTATATGCAGCCTACAGAGTGCCTCTAGGCCACATTTTACACATAGGCAGGCAGCGGACTTTAGGAAGAAGCTATCACAGACACACAAATGAATGTATTTTGATCCCTACCCCCAGCTGTCATTCTGCCCAGGCAACCCTGGCCCCCTCCTGCTGAGGGACACAGGCACCCTTGCCAGCTCCTGTCCAACTCCACCATGGCCATGGATGCTCCATTCTGCTGAGGAGGGGGCTCAATCTCAGCACCTTCTTTTCTCACAAGCCAGGAAGCGCTTTCAGATCCAGCTTGTTCCCAAGTGCAAGCAGCATGCCCCACCCTGTGCCACCACTTCAAAGTGAGATTCTTCCTCTGCAACTTCCACCAGCTCAGCATTTCTTCCCTCCACCCTAGTGTCTAGCCCTCAGCTGGATATCAACCCCCTCCTTGCCTGGACACCTCTCCGTTTGCTATTGCTTAGTGTTTGAAGAAGTAGTTTGCATATAAGGTAGGCTAGAAGGAAAACCATCTTGTATTGTGCTGAGCTAGTGCACTATGAAGGAACAATCTCGCTTTAGAGCATTCAGGAAAGCATGTTTTGTGTCTTTAGCTAGCTACATCCATAAGCTGAGCAGCTGACACCTTCCTAGCCTGTAGAAGAGAGTGCAGGGAAATTGCTTTTAAACAGGAGTAGTGTTCATGGGTCTGTTTGTTCTCCAACTTCCATATAGGGGAAAAGCCAACAGTGACTCAGAACAGATGTCATATCTTCTCTTTAAGCCAATAGCCTGACAAGATGCCCTTGCCAAAAAAAAGAAAAAAAAAAATCAAACCAAAAAAAACCCAAACCAAAACACAACCCAAACAAAAACCAACACAAAAAAAACCAACCAACCAACCAAACAAACCCAAACAAAAAAAAAAAACCCACCACCACCAAAAACCGAACCCTTGACTTGGCAACTTCATGTAATTTAACCAACTTGGCCATTGTTTCTCCTGTCCTAGCTGGTATTAGAAGTGCCAAACTCAGCATTTGCACTAAGCTGCAATCACTTTTTCCTCTTCTTGGCCTAATCAATTACAATTGATTGATTTTACGAACATCTAGTGCTAGCCTTGCATCAAGAGACTGTTATTCATACACTTTTTTTTAAACAAAAAAAGTTCTTTTCTGCGGTATCCCACAGCCAGGCACTATCAGCCATCACAGCAATAATGCACAACAAACAGCTCAGGCATGGCCATGGTGCTCATATTGCCAATAAAGGCTGGAGCTGCTGCACCCAATTAATCCAAAGCTTCAGGCTGCTCTACATCTCCCAGCCCTGCACTAGTGAGCATATTCAGTAATTTATTATGGAAATCAATTCAGAAAACAAACTTCCAGGATTACCAGACCTTGGACTGCTGGGCAGATGGCAGAGCCTTCCCCTTGTAACAGTAAGGTATGTAGAAGCTCGTTCTTGCACCACAAAGTATTTAAACACTCTTAGAAAGGACTGCCAGAGCTCCTTTTCAGAAGGACAAGAGCAGAAAACTTCATATCCAGCCAGATTCAAAGGAAGCTTTGGCATCAAACCTAATTAAGATCTTCAAAGGAAAATTTGGGAGGAAATGCTCTGGTCACAGATAGGTAGAACCTGGCAGTTTGGGCTGCATCTCAGCCTACGGGAGTTGGCTTCTGAAACTCCATCACAAAGGCAAAGCCCTGGTGTCTCCAAAGAAGTAGGAGGTAATACACAACATCCCCAAAAAGCAGCTGGTGCAGGCAGAAAAAGCCTCTCACAAAGATAGCACCGACCAGGTGTAACTTTTCATGAGAAGTACACAAGGGACACAGATGGCAGCTGGATCATGATGCAGGGAAAGGGAAGCCTTGTACTCTTCTGTCCCTGTTTGTCAGTTAGCAAGTGGTCCAGACAGCCCTGGCTGCTTATAGCTTAGTCGCACCCTGCTCAAAAGTTATTCTGACTAAATAAAGGCAGCAGACAGAGACAAGAGATGTAGCCACCATCTGTCTCCATCCCCTGCCGACACCTCCACTGTCCAGTGCATCAGCTCCAACCTTGGTGGAAGAGGGAACCAGGAACCAAAGCCACAAGCAGATAAAAGCGTTTCATGCTCTAATCTCAAATGATAGCACCCATAAATAGCACAGTGGCACTGCTTGACAGAGACAGCACCTTCCCCAAGTGCCTATGAAGTGTTCCTCGTTAGCTCAACCTGCAAGGCAGCAACGCTGGCTTTGAAATCCATCATTGCTTCAGCTGCCCTTTAAGAGCAGGAGATGGCAAGGTTCTGGGTAATGAAATCCAAGAATGGCTTTGTCAATTAATTATGGAGAGAGTTGTGCCATGCAGGCCCCATCTCACACTCTCCATCATTTTTGCTGCTCAATATAACTTTAATTAATCTTTCCTTTGGCAATTTGAAGGAAGGGTGAGCACGCTGCAAACACCCACCGAGTATTAAATTGATTTCCTGTTTTATAGTCTTCTTTCCCTCCCCATTGGCCTAGCTATGATTTGTGGCCCTTCACTTTGAGGCATTTTTTCCACGCTAATATAATCCAAAGCCCCAAGCAACAACTGCACCCAGAAAAGTAACACTTTGCACAGCCAATTGCTTCAGCCCAGCCTCTGCCTGCACAGAGCAGATTCTCTCCTGCCCCCTTTTCTCCCTCCACCATGAGAATTCAAATCAACCACCTTACCTTATCTCCATACCTTCAGCATTTTGCCTAAAAAATTGGCAATGTTTTTGTGCTAAGTAACTAAGCAATCAGGTCCCCACAGTTTCCTGCCTGCTCTTTGTAGCAGTGCATCTTAATTACCAAAGCGCTAAGGCAAAGCCTCTTCCGCCTGCAAACACAGCCTCCTGGCTGAGGTACCAGGCTGGTCTTGTGCTCCAGATATCTGGACCTCAAATCAGAAGATGGAAACACCAAGTTCAGCTGAGCTCCCCAATAACTCCACCTACCCTCAGAAAGAGACACCACCTTGTGGGGCCGAAAGCAAGGTCTTTAGCAGCAAGCATGCCCCAGCGCACAAGCCAAGTCTGGGGTAGGCAGGAAAATAGGACAACCAAGCGCAGTCCAGCTACGCGGCAATGGAACAAGCTCTTTTCAAAAGGACCTTCACCTTGTGGGAGACACAGGCCCTGATTTTCAGCAGTCAACCATTTAAGGCTGGGGGAAGTTAGGGATCACCCGCTCACCCCAGTGTCACCCCAAGGACAGGTATGGGGACTACCTGCCAGCAGTTTCTGTCTCAGGCATTCAGGTCCTTGTTCAACTTTCTCAGTACCATGGGTTAGGAGACCTTGACCTAAAACATTGTACCCCCTCAGCAGCTGTCCCACAAGAGCCTTTCTGAGCCTTCTGACCACCAGCTTCAGTCTTAGGGGAGCAGACAATCCGGGACAGACCTTCTCCTTAGGTAATTCCCATACCATGGGACTTGCTCTGGATTTATTCCTTGAAATTAAGTTGAGGAATAATAACTTTAGAGATGGCAGAAGAAAATTTAAGACTAAAGCTGCTGTAACCCTAAACTTCATTTGGAGTGGTTCAGTGGCTAAGCACTTGTCATGGTTTTAGCTGGGATAGTTAATTTTCTTCACTGTAGCTGGTATAGTGCTGTGTTTTAGACTTGGTATGAAAATATGTGATAACACACTGATGTTTTTAATTGTTGCTAGGTAGCGCTTACACTAGTCAAGGACTTTTCCAGCTTCCCATGCTCTGCCAGGTGCACAAGAAGCCGGGAGGGGAGGGGATACAACCAAGAGAGCTGATCTGAATTGGCCAAAGGGTATTCCATATCATGTGATGTCATGCCCAGTATGTGAACTGGGGGGAGTTGGCCGGGGGAAGGAGCGATCACGGCTTGGGGACTGGCAGTGTCGGTCAGCGGGTGGTGAGCGGTCGCAGCACTTGTGGGTTTTTTTCCCTTTTCCCTTTATTCCCTGGGTTTCATTTTATTCTCTCTCATTATTTCTTTTTATTATATTCTTATTATTATTATTACCATTACTATTCTTACTATTTTATTTTAATTATTAAACTGTTCTTATCTCAACCCAAGGGTTTTCTTGTTTTTGCTCCTCCGATTCTCTCCCCATCCCACAGGGGTGGGGGGAGTGAGCGAGCAGCTGTGTGGTGCTTAGTTGCTGACTGGGGCTAAACCACAACAGCACTGTCCCCCACTGAGGACATCTCACCAGCCATGCCCACAACTCAAAGTGAACCATTACAACAGATTTAACTGCATCATTTGCAGAGGGATGTTCTTCCTCAAGGTGGCAGGTTCCTTTGCAAAACCTGCCCCTTTTTCCTGACATACTAGGTGTCAAAACCGCACTGTTTTCACCCCAAGCAATGCAGCAAGGGGCATGGGTGACCCCAAAGAGACAGGCAGGAAATTCACTGCCACCCGCAGAAAAAATGGGCTTGTCACAAAAATGAACAGAAGCAGAGCCATTAGCTAAGCTGCATCCTCAAAAGAGGAAGGTAACAACCCAGGCCTGCTTGGAGCAAACTTTAAGGCAGGCTGACAATTTAAAACCACATGGTCCTGGATGAAAGGAGGCAGTTCATGATAGATCACGTCTATTCAAGGGCCAGACAAGGAAAGCAAACATAGGCTCATTTTATTCATTGTTCTTTATCCACCAACACCAGGAGAGGAGTGTTGCAGCACTGCTGGAAAAGAGAAAAGAAATGGACAGCAGGCAGGAAAGAAATGGGAGCTATTTACAGAGGATTGCTAATTTGAGCTGTTTACAGACTTCCCCTCTGAGAGCTCAGGGATGGGAGGGTAGCAGGAGGGTGGTTTCAGCCATTAAAAATACAATGTGAGAATCCATTAATTTTCCATAGAAACAATGTCGTCATAGAAGCAAGACAAATCTGATCAGTCATGCAAATGTGCCGATGTTAAATTCTCAGGCCTGGGTGGGGAATTTGAGTTGCCAAAAAACAACAATGAAGAGATCAGAATGAGATTAGCAGCCAGAGTGGCTGCAGCACTGAATGGTGTGGTGGGGGCATGGGATGTAACCAAAGGCACCCCCAGACTATAGTGGGGTTTGTGCCCTAAGCCAAGCATAGGTGACCAGCAGAACAGACAAAAAGCCCCCCATTGTCCGTGTATGAGATGTCCGGAACCGGGCAAATGCCACAGTCCTGCTCTGCGAATCAGCAAGAACCTCCACAGACCTCTGAGCTCACTAGAGAATGAAAGGCTGAGCACCCCACAAAACCGGGACCCTCGCAAGCTGTGAAATCACAGTGTCAAGGAGAAGCAAGAGGAGATAGCAGAGGAAACAGGTGAGTCTGTCTTATAGCACGACACAGCAAAGCAGTAAGCAACACAAGTTTAGGAGAGAAACCAAGGAGGGAGCAGGTTGGCACCAGCACTGTCCCAGGCACATGCTGAGCTGTGATGCAATCTGAAACACTGCATTTTTGTTGTGTTAATAAGGGGCAAAATAAAAAAAAGTCTTTTTCCTCTCCCAACAAAAAAACCCCAACAAAACAACAAACAAAACAAAAGGAGACCAGCAGATTTTATGTCCTTTCTCCCCCACTTCCCTCTAAAAGTCAAACTTGACAAACACTCCACGGAGGGAGATACTACACACAGAAAAATACATCGGCACCCTGAGCAGGAAGAGTGGAAATTGCTCACCCTGGCAGCGGAGCACAGCCCTTCCTTGTGAAGAATCCAGCCACCATCCTGGACTGGCCTCACCGCAAGTATTTAGGAGTTAAAAATAACCTTGCAAAATGAAGCGCTCCACCCCCTGCAGTACGCAAAACATTACTAGAGTAACGCCTGTGACAAGGATGCTTCCGGGTAAGTCTCACCACGGGCAAAACTGCGGTTCAAATGAACAAAACGGAAAAAAAGCAGAGGTCAAAACCCATCCCAAGAGAGGTTTCACCTAGGTTTGTCCATAAGCCAAAATATAAATATTTGTCGTCACAAACAGCTGTTTGGTTTACTTCTTCAGTTTGAAAACACATTGGTTTTGCATTTGAAGCCTTTGATGCTTACAGCAAAGGGAATCCCCTCCGCACAGGTGCTGCCTGTGCTTGTAGGTGACTGCTGGTGCTCACAAGCCTGAGGAAGGGCTCAGCCCATTGGTGTCTGAGAAGGGACACTCACACCTGCACTATGCACCTCAAGGAAACACCCCGTATCACAAATTTGCCTAGAAACAGGCATTTGCCAAGTAACTCACCTTGGTCACAGAAATCTGACCTCTAGTGC
This sequence comes from Sula dactylatra, assembly GCA_013389905.1. NCBI lineage: Eukaryota > Metazoa > Chordata > Aves > Suliformes > Sulidae > Sula > Sula dactylatra. Next base: position 9,273 of record WEKW01011420.1, read on the forward strand.
CATGTAATCCAAAGAGTTGGCTTTCCCAGAAAGAGACAACCCTTCAGGATACAGCGATGCCCCAGGTGGGAACTGTGCTGCTAGCTCAGTGTGACACAGCCCAGAGCACAGGCTGCTACACGGACACTTGGTTCAGGGAGACAATTAGAGCCCCCTAAAACACCCCATTCCCCTCCAGTAATTCCCTGCCTGTTTTAAACTCCTACCAGCAAACCTGAAAAAACAGTGATTACCTTTTCTCATCGTGCATATAGAGCAAACAGGATCTCCTGTTTCCTCTTCTGCAGCTCATAAGCCTTGTTAGCAGCCTGTTCAAATACCTCTCTGGATTTGCACCTTTAGAGACACGTGGCAAAGGATCCAAGCAGCTCACCCCAGCAGACACTCTTCAAGTCTGCTTTGTGATGGTGAGCATTACAAGACCGTCAACAGAACACCCATGTATGAATACTGCACTGTGCAGACATCCCTGTGCGGCACACAAAAATCACAGCGTTGCCCTTGTAGGAGCGATTCGCATCCTGCCATGGCCTTCCTTTGGGTGGTTCCTTCTGATGCCCCAAAACCTCTTCCTTTCCAGTCAGCCCTATCAGCAGTGCTCCCAGAGTTCTGCTTTCACTGCTTCCTCACCCTTTTCTGAACCCCACTGCCATAAACTCTCCATTCTTGTCTTTCAGTGTTACTGTCCCACATCAGCTGAATTCAGCCACCCAAACATCCACACCAACCATCACTGCAGTCTCAGCAAATCCCACCTTGGTCTATTCCATTGCAGTTGCACATATAAAGTAAATGCTCTTAATATTCAGGGCCACTTTTTATTGTCCCAGCCATACACACCGCAGCAAGCATCTAGGACTGTGCAGCAACACAATCCTCCCGATGTACAGAGCTCCACAACGATTTAAAGGTCAGAGGCTCTTACAGCTCCAGTTATGGAGGCATCAGTTTTGGGTGCAATTTCTCCCCACAAAAAAATTCCTCTCAAGGTTCATAACCAAAATCCGCAGCAGTCACAGTGTTCTGCTTTCTTCAGCAAGGTCTCATTACTATCTGTTTACTAAGATTGCTCAGAAAGGTGTAGAATTCTGCTCTGATCAGACCTCAGAGCTTTAAAGTAGTGTGTCGATATACCAGCATGCAAGTGGAAGACACAAGCAAGACAGCCATAGACCATACAGTCTTCTGTTGACACAACTGATCCTGCACCAGCAGTGAGCAATCAGGAAAGCAGTGAAGGGTTAAGTGTCATTACATCCATTCATCATATTTATGCAGTAGGTGCCCATGAGAAGTCGGTCTTTATCAACACACATCCTGTGACGTTCTGGTTCTCTGTTTCACTTCAAGCACTTAACTACATCTGGGTGAGGACATGCTCCCCACTTCCCAAGCAAGCCAGCTGCACCCTTCACTCTCTCGAACATCAGTGACAAAAGCCTGCTCAAGAATATGCATCTGTTTCACGTATGGCTCATACAGCTAATTTAAACATTTTCCATATGCTGCCAAAAAACTGTGACCAAATGCCACTTGCAAATAAATGGGAAGATTGTCTGGCTTCCACAGAGAAAGGTTTCATCACGCAGCTCAGAGCAACAGCTCCTTTGTTCCCAGGTCTGCCTGGGCTTCCTCAGCCCTTTCCGCAGTCAGATGCTGCTGACTGGTCCAAACGCTGCCTCCTCCCGCGATCATGCCACCGCAGCAACACACCTTACGGACTGCGGTGAGCAGACTTCGGAAAAGACCTGCAATGAACACCTCAACACGTGAAGAAGATCTATCAGGTCATGCAGTGCAACCATCCCCTGCTCCTCATTCCAGAGAAGTTACTTACTCCTAGGACTTGCTTTTTGCTTAGCCCTCATCCAGATATGACCATCAGGCACCAGGCTGTAGCTGTTAGAACTCCTCAAAGCATAAATGAAGCTCTGGGGCTCCATGTAAGCTATAAGGTCATGTTTCCACATTTTGCTGTGCCATCTGAAATTAGCATCTCACTTTTAACGTACCCATTGTGGCTTCCTGCTCAGCTCCAGCCTGGCAACAGGTCATTTGCCATGTTACAACTAGACCACATCCAAACTAATGGTCTGTAGCTGGGTAGATGGGAGGACTGGGCAGTTACACAGATAAGGCCTTCACTCAGGGGTACCGCTCTCCAAAAAGTAGATCTGGTCAGGGAAGCAGACAATAAATATCTCTATTTGGAAATGCAGGGGAGGCTATTATAAGGATTTAAAAAATTCAAAGGGGAAAGTACATCGATGCCATTATTTTCCTTGTCAATAACAGCACGTTACACTTGCACCCCAAGAAAGCACAGTGCAGGATCTGTGCCTACTGGAACAGGCCTTGCACAGTAAACCCCACCTCATCTCTTTAGACAAAGCTTGCTGAAGCAGGCACCAAACAGACGACTCAAAGAGCCATCCAAAGATATGTTTCTCAGCCTGTCCTGAAGAATCCAAGGCAGAGCTGGATGTCCCAGCTCCCCAGCCCAGTGCTCCACCATTAGATAGACCATCTGCTGCTGGCCAGCACCCAGGTGCTGGAGTTACCTTCCTTCTCTTGAGGCTGAAGGGTTTCAAGTCCTTGTCCCTTCACAAGGCAGACATGATACAGAAAGGACAGTCAGACCAAGCAGAAAATGAGAGCGTTCAGCTCCACATTCACTGACACACTGGGCTGTTTCTCATTGCCCAAGGCAAGGAGATTCACATTCAGCAAAGCTATCCTACTCCTACACCTAGCGGCCATCCCGAAGCATCTCCTCCCTCTTTGGGGAAGTTGCTGGGGACCACAGACACAGTTAACTGAAAGTCCCCGTCAAATCTGACGTTGGATGAAGCACATGAAAAATTACTCATGCAATTGATTCACATGGTTTCTGTCATTCATAAATTCCTGTGCATAAAGGGGAGGCATCAGATTTGCATGTAACCGATCCAGACAGCTGCAGATTTCCATAGGCACTAAATGCCTGCAGGCAGAAGCCACTCTTCATGTAATTCTGGTAAACAGCTGGAATGAATGAAAATGCTGTGTGATTCAGCATGCTAACGGCAGCCACCTCTGCTTCTTCCACTGGTAGCGCAAGGTCCTCTCCAGTTCAACCTCTTCCCGTGAGTCCAAATTACAGGAGTTATTTCATGCCCTGGACTCTGCAGGAAGCCTGGAACACATACAAGTATGAGGCTACAGTAATGAAAGGCTGCCCTCAGAGACTGCTAGGAACATATCCAGGCTCTCCATCGCAGTCTGTCTCCTCACAGTAAGATGTAGCTTTTGGGGACATCACAGCAGAACACACAAGCCTTCTCAGGAACAGAAATCAGTACACTGGAGATGAGGTATAGAAGGAAATTGAACACACGATGGCCATCTCCAAAGGCGAAGTGGTGGAGTTCATACAAAATGTAACTGCTAGTAGACCCAGCTCCAGACTGGAATCAAAGGCTCTGAAGTCAGGAGGATCTCAGGGAGAAGCTGTTTGCCATTTAAAGGCCTTTCATTGCATTCAGTATTGTATCACATCACAGCAGATGTGAGGAATCAGCATAAAACCACAGTATTAAGTAATTTGGAGGAGGCATCATTAATCCTTCATCTCCTAGGGAAAGCCAGAAAGAGAGGCCAGCCTAACTGAGCTCTGTCCCATCATGAGCAAGACTCACTGAGAGCATCCAGCAGATGATGACATTCAACAAGGCTTATGCTTTATGCATAGGCAAACATGGTCTACCTTCCACACCTCCATAAACTGCTAACCTATTCTTAGTGCTTTCCAGTCACATTTGATCACTAATACATAAAATCTACGACTTCATGGAAACTGAATGAATCTCAGTGACACTTAGCTACAGCCAGTTTGTTTTCAACCAGCTCAGTCCCTGATTCCACTCACTTTCCACAGCTCACCGATACTGGGAGAAGAAAGAAGACGGAAAGGAAGACTGTCCTCCTCAGGACCACATAGGAACACTGACGCAGAGCATCAGCGTGCATCCTGCCATGGTGCCACTCAGCTGTCTAAGGGACAAAGGATTTTTTCATCCTTGCTCAGTGTGTACCTCCCTGACTCTGCAAGAGAAGAGAAAGGATCCCTGTCACCATCAGTCCCTTTCACCCCACAGCTGGATCTATTCCAGGAGCAGCATAATGCAGTCATATAATTAGCAACTATCACAACGCATAAGCAGGACTGGATTGAAGGTGCAAATGCAACTTCAATTTTGATGTTTCCCAGCCTTAATAAAATTACTTTATACAGGGAATGAAGACAACTTATTCCCCTGACAAGTTGTTTGTGCCCTCTGTATAGCAAACAGTCTTGTGTCAGGAGCGTGCCTGTCTTTGAAGTGGGAGGCTGCAGTTTGACAAAAGCAGGGATCAAAGGGGAAAGGGGACAGAGCTGCTGTGAGGCAGTTGCCAGGATTTAACAGTGCCAGTAAGGTCTCCGTGCATTAGCCTTGCTCTGAGGCAGCGAAGCCCTTTTTTGGCTCAGGCTCTGAAAACACTTCCCAGCCCCAGGCAGACCAATGTCAGGAAAATCTCCAGTCCAAAAAAACTGCAAACTAGCAATTGGTTCCAGTTTCCCACAGCAGCACGCCAGGCCTTGCTGTGAGCACCCCTGGGCATCGGCACGAAGCAGGGTCACCAGCACCGCTGGAAAAAGGAAGGTACCAGAAATGGGAAGTGGCTCATTTATTGCAGAAGGACACTTGTGCTGGGTCAGAAAGAGGACTCAGTGCCGAGGCATTCATTCCAGCGTCTGCTGGTTTTCAACACCTCCTGCTCCTCCAGAAGATGCCATGACAGGGAATTAGCTCAGCAGGAAAGCCTGAGGGAGCTGTAGCAAACCCCTCTCCCTCCCGCCACTAGCAAAAAGGATGAGCAGGAAGACCTGCCCCCGGGCTGCCTCTCAGGGAGCAGGATTCCCATGCCAGCTCTGGATCAGTGGAAAGAAAAATGCAAGCACTTCCCAGACGGTCTGCTCCCATCAAAAGAGTTTCCAGCTATTGAGCTATTGTAACAACCCGGCAGCAGCAGATCTGCTCCCCCTCCTGTCAGTTATGCCTCTGCAGCCACATCAACACCACAACTTTTAACCCATCAAATGCCAGTGCTTCTCTGCATGGTACACACCTGTATTTTAATATTAACCTTGCACAAGATTAAAACCACCATAAAGCAGCATTGCCTAGCATTGAGGTCTTCAAGCCGACTCTTCTTGTTCCCCTGCAGATTTTGCACAGACCTGCGGTATAGTGGGAAGCAAACCTTCACCCACTCTTCATGTACCTGCAAGAGAGGACAGAGCTCTCTCCCTCACCATCCGACACTGAAGAGCTGAGATCGGGTAAATCCACTGGTAAAAAGAGGTATTACCAGGGTCTAGAAGTCTGAGGAAGTTTAGATATGTAATATTTAAGGTAGTCCAGAAAACGTAACTCAGTTCCTAATGTACCATTCCTCAAACAAAGCAATCAACACATGACAATTTATTCTCCACGCTCAAATGCACAACTAGCCTCATGTCCATGTTTCATTCATTTATCTGGACATTACTGCCCTGCATCAGTCTTCATCAGACACACTCAAATACTCCACATGCAGCAGTCATGCAGTACACACACCACTCCCGAGATATGTCGATATGATGGAGACTGTTGAACTACAATGCTGACAGAGAGGTGATGCTGTCGTGGTTTAACCCCAGCCAGCAACTAAGCACCATGCAGCCGCTTGCTCGCTCCCCCCACCCCCAATCCCTGTGGGACAGGGGAGAGAACTGGAAGAGTAAAAGTGAGAAAACTCATGGGTTGAGAAAAGAACAGTTTAATAATTGAAAATAATAATAATAATAATAATAGCAATTAATAATAATAATAACTAATAATAGTAATAGAACATACAAAGCAAGTGATGCATGATGCAATTGCTCATCACCCACCGATGATGCCCAGCCTGTCCCCAAGCAGCGGTCACTGCCCCCTGGCCAGCTCCCTGCAGCTTATATACTGAGCATGACGTCATATGCTATGGAATATCCCTCTGGCCAGTTGGGGTCAGCTGTCCTGGCTGTGTCCCCTTCTGGCTTCTTGTGCACCTGGCAGAGCATGGGAAGCTGAAAAGTCCTTGACTTAGTGTAAGCACTGCTTAGCAACAACTAAAACATCAGTGTGTTATTGACTATTCTCATACTAAATCCAAAGCACAGCACTATACCAGCTACTAGGAAGAAAATTAATTCCATCCCAGCCGAAACCAGGACAGATACAAACATGTCAACCCAATTTTTGTTTTACTGAGCCAGGAGGAAATTGAGAGCACCAAGATCCTTAAATTTTTTGTTTCCCTAGCATGAACTGCAGCAACAAAAAGATACTGTCAGCACCACAAAGAAAAAGCTTTGCATCCAGCACAGAGATTCATTCTTTGTTTTTATTTAATGCTGGCTATGCAGGATGAGTATAGTTCACTGTGTCCTTTCACATCAAAGGTGCCCTTACTGCAGGAATGGCAAAGCTGTCAAAAAGGAACTGGGTATTATCAGATGAGGAACCTGTATTTATGTGGCTGGTGATGGCCTCACATGCTAAGGCTGGTTTTGTCTCCTCACCAGGTCTGACTGCACATGAAAGGTCACAGGATCAGTGACAGAAGGTGACACAATGGGTCAGAGAGCGATGGAAAGGGGGAACACATCAACATATTTCTCTCGGCTTATTGCTAGTAGGCCCTTTTACAACACATAGTAGATGTTGAAAATCAATCATGATTCACGTGAAACCTTATCTGCTCTACTAGTCCTAGATGCAGGGCAAACAGCCATTGGGAAGTTTGGGGAAGACAATTCAAGGAACATCACAGATCTAGAATTGATAAATAAACCCCAAAATATTCCCCCAAGAGAAAAAAACAATGCACTGCACCAAATACACATGCTTCTGCCATCAGCAGAGAATACTGCATATAAACTACCCGAAGGACATGCACTGCAGCAGCATGCTTTCCAGGTGCCATCAGAATGAGGACAAGTTGCGAACTTTCACAAGCTAGGAAGTGCTCCTAAAAGCTCTCCTCTGCTTTTAGAAGTTGTTTTTCCCTAGTCACCCCTAGCTCCTAAACAGAATCCCAAACTAGCTGAAAGCCAATTATAAGGTCACATAACCAGAGCTTCAGGAACAGCATGCTCTGTGTTCAGGGCAAGCCACAGCACTGCCTTCATATTTCCTTCTGTTGACATTGATACAGGATATGTATTTACTCTTACACATCTCGACTTCTCTGCCCTGTCCAACACAGCTGAATGAGCACTACTAGAGATCTGCTACCGACTCTACAAGGATTCTCTTTTTTATTCTTCTTAACCTCACTGGTTCACCCATCGACTGTCCACGTGGTGAACGCCACCAGCAGCCATCTGTAGGTACCACAACAGAGAGCTACCAGTCTATGTCCACCATACACCCTGATCACAGCAGCCAAACGCTTAGCTGAGACTGGGTGAAGAACAACTTGTTTATCATCCTTCTCAGGGGTCCAGCAATAAAGGCACACTGTCCTTCCCTGAAATCAGGACCATCACAAACAGAAGGTGCTTTTTGAAACCATGCCTTCAGCCACAAAACTAACTAAAAACTCTAGCAAAGTAACAGAAGTTTCAAACTTCAAGTACGAGAAGATTTCCAGATACTACAGTGGTGAGTACATTACCGCTGGGTTTCTACACTGCCCTTCCTTCCATCACCCCCCACCATGATTTGTTAGACACTTCCCTGGAGAGGATAGCCATTTGGGAGCAATGGCATGCACCTCCTCTGGTCAGCACTTCCCCATTGCAAATGAATTAATGGGCACATTCAAAATTGTCCCTTGAACAACTGAGTGGTACAATAGTCAACTGCAAAATGCACTGCAGAGATGCACTATGCAGTCTCCCCAGGGTGTGGAGCATGGCTGCTATTGCCCACAACATTTTCCCTCCTTTTCCCCAGCCAGCATGAGCTCCGAGTTCTTCAAGAAAGGATTTTCTTGCAATAGCAAAGGATATGTATTTTCTGCTATTAAAACCAGCTGGGTTTCTCTGAATCCCCCAAGACAGACACAACATACGGAAAGCTTTGGTCTAAAAGGAGACACGAATGGAAACTAGTAGACAACACTAACTAAACCAGCTGCAACACCTTATGCACTGGCCCACATGTGGATAAGAAAAGAGTAAAGGGATGCTGCAGTTAAGCTCTGGCACTTCTCTTCCCAGGATGCTATGGATGCTAAAAGCTTATGCAGGTTCAAAAAGAAAGCAGATGGAAGACAAATCTATCCAGGATCATTAAAGACGATGAACCATCTCTGACTCAGGGACTGTGGGGTCTACTACAGTCAGGAAGACTTCTTGGACTTATCACTGTTCTGCCCTGCTTTTCTATACCTCTCTTGGCATTTGCTGCTGGCCCCATGGAAACATGCTACTGAGTTTGTTTGGAGGCCGACCAACCATTCTTAAATATTAACATTACATTTCTAAGGGTTCATTTTAGCTTTAGCAAAGCTCCAAACACAAAGGAGCAGATTTTTAAAAGGCCTTTAGAAAGTATTTTCCAAGTGCTTATCCATACTTTTAGGCTCCCAACTAATTTTAAAATTCTGGTCTGAACTACCTTTGGTGGAAAAGGAGATTTTTTATAGAGCATCTTTAATAAGGATGTAGTCATCTCTCTGGGATGTTCCTAGAGAGAAGTCACAGTAAAAGCATGCAGTATATGTTGGACATTGAATGACAGGGCAAAGTAGGTAAGCAGAGAAGGAATAACGTGGTTACCAGCTGGGAAACTACTGAACATGCAGAGCCATGGATCAGTCTTCATGGCTGGAAAGCTTCTCCAATTCCCCCCACTAGTAGTTTTATTCTGACCCAGCTCAGCGACAATAACAGGCTGGATCCAAAGCACCACAAACGGTTTCAGAAATGGAGGGGCTGTTCAGAAGAGCTTGTTTCGCAGGGCCCAACTTCCAGGCAGCAAGAGGGCGAGAGAGAAAATGCAAGGCTGAAATCACCCCCAGACACATTCAGCTCGTTCAAAGCTTCCAGCAGGGGGATTTAGCCGGAGCTTAAAGCAGTTCTCTGTGACTCTTTGTCATAGGAATGTAGGTACAAACAAACAGGAGCTGGGACAAAGGGAGTCAACATACATTTTATTAGTAAGAAGTTAATCGGCTTAAAGTGTGCAACTAAATAAGCAAAGCTTACATTAAAGTGACCCGCCAAGAAAAGATGCCATGGAAATAAAGTTATAGGAAATACAATATAGCCTCTATGTTCTTTTGTAATCCAGCATGATAAATATTCATGATTCTGGGTTAATGGGGTACCCAGCTCTCAGCCACCACAATAGTTTTTTGTTTATTCTCAAGACCATGAACTTTGGAACCATGAACCTGAATTTCAGGACTCTGCATTCATGCATGTTAGCAAAATTCGGGGCAAGGCAGGGGGATGGAGACAACACCAGGACCTTGGCTTGTGACAGCGTAACAGAGGTTGCTGGCAGGTTTTTGATAATGAGTAACAAGAGCGCCAGGATGCACATGACTTCTGGTGTATCCATCACCCCCTCTGCCTCACCACCAGCAGAAGAATGAGAGAAGAGCAACACAACCCCATCCCTCACCTCCAGCCTCTCCAGCGCACGGCTTATTACAGAGTTTCTCCAGGGGATGACAGCATCCTCAGGCCAGCCCTCGAGGAAGCAGCAGCTGCTTGCATCACACAGCAGCATCACTGAGCACAGAAGAGGTCCACTCCTTAGGCGGGGAGGAAGACCTGTACGCCTCTAAACACAACTCCTTGAGCCTTCATATTGACTGAAAGGGCATTTTGGCATTCTGAAAACAGTCCTGCAGGACCAAGCTCCAGCCCAGCATTCACACCGGATAGCAAACATTCTTCCAAAGCACAGTTTAAAGAGACCCAAACCTCCCTAGCCAGCCCCACATCCAGTTGAATCTTTGACGGTGCCTTCTTCTGCCAATAGCAACTCTGCCAGCTTTCCCAATTTTGCTACGAGACCTTCCAACATCTCTATTCCCGATTGAATTAACATGTACAGATTACTGCTCCTCCTTTCAAGGTGTGTTAGGAGTCTTTGGGGTTAATGAAGGACATGAGGAAACTTCTTAAAAACAAAAAAAGAAAAAAAAACATAGAAACTGAAATGCAAAGCCTTGAAAGCAATGAGAAAAACAACTTTAAATGCCGTATCAAATGCATTTTAAGACTCGAACTTGTTGGTTTGTTTCCCCACATCTGCTCACAACTAAAAGCAAAGACTATCATCTGGTAAGGTCTTCAGGAGTTTCCTGGTGTATCCCACTCACCAAAGTACCACCCTCTTTCCCTAGAAAACCTTTCCATTAGCTTTTCCCCCTTCTCCTATGTAATGTACTGCACCACAAAAGCAAGCCTTTGAACAGCCTGGCACCAAACAGCCAGGCTCTGTTTCGCTGAGAGCTAGGAGCACAGCTCTCCATTCCACATCACTGTGGATCAGTCTGCTTGGTCTGCAAACAGAGCTCATATCCCTTCAATGACCCCTCAGGGTTGAATTGCCTACTTTAGGGAAAGTGCAGCCTCATATTTGTAAATTAATAGGATCCGTTCTTCATGCATCTTCCTTTAGGAAAACCTAGATGACAAACCTTGCCACAGTGAGCCCTATTTCTCCTCTTGGGCAGAGCTCCTCATTCTGATCAGCTGAACCTGAGCAGCAATAGGACAGGTAGTGCAAAGGCCAACCGTTTCTTCAGAATACGGCTTCTTGTAACAATACAAAAGTCTAAAAGAAACAACAATGCTCCCTTAGATTTTTAGTCTTTGATGCTTCAATTGCAATACTTCTACACAGGACTACCATAAAATATTTATAGACAAAGAAGAGGAATTTAGCAAGAACCATGAAAGTTGAGAAATTAATACAAAAGCTGAAAGTGTACCTTTGGAAGGAAAAGTGCTTCTCCAACTAGTGAAATATGTGCCTTGAATCACACAAAGGCTCTGTCTAAAAATCATATACATTAGTAAACAACAACAGCCTTCTCAAAACTGAGGTATCAGAGAGCATGTATTTAGTATTTACCTTTGTAATATACTGTCTGTGCAATAGCTGCATTAGCATAAAGATGACAGGAGAAAGGGAATTGTTGGGAAGAAAACACTTTCCCCATTCCCTGTGTGGAATTCTGCACAGGATGTCCTGTTCCTACTGAAACAGGGAACACCTCCATGCCCCCCCCCCAGCTCCAAGGACATGCCTCTTCCCCTCACACTTGCCAAAAATCTATCTCCATAACGATGAGCCAGCGGGACAGCCCGAACCTGGCAGCTCCTTCCATTTCACATCAAGCAGAGGTGTAGCTATGAAATACACAGGCACCGCAAAAGCATCAGGATTCAGCTGCCAACACCACCCAGGTAGGCAGAAGGAGCTGGCGCACTTGATGGTTTGAGGGTCTCCATTTCATGCATGCTTGCAAACCCCATGGCAAATTCTCCTCTGCCAGGAGATGAGGGATTGTACAACGGGCAAGGAGGGCAACGTCCAGACAAAAAAGAGGGCAGCCAGGAGTTTTACTCCTCATGTCAACATCCCATTACTAACCAGCAGTTTACCTTGACAACAAAGCTTTCCAAGAAAAGGCAGAGACTTGGGCACTTGAGCAATGGCCTTCGGAGATCCCACTCTCTGCCTAGGAAACAGCAAAAGAAAAAAAAAAAAAAAAAAAAGAAAACAAAACCAAAAACCAGCGTATCACATATCACCTTCTTACTGAAGCATGACAAAGAAGAGAATATATGGCAGAAGAGGCCAAAGAGGGGAAAACCAGAAATCAATAGGATCTAACAGAGCGTGACAGAAAATCACTTCCCCCATAAAAAGAGGTTACTTGCCAGGTTAATGAATCTTTTCTGTGCTGTACTTAGACACCCAGGAAATGGAAGGGGTCACAGGAGCAGTGTGGGTGGGAATGCAATCCCTAGAACATGCTTTCAAGAACAATCAAAGGTTAGAGATTAAATCCAGGCAGCAGTCAACTGCACAACACATCAGCAGCTTGATACACAGGCCAGCTGCAGCTCAGAGCAAAATACACTTCCAACATCAACAGCAGAGCAAATAACAGGCTTCTCTCCACTGCAAAAACAGCCCAACAGACCACCCAAGCCCCCCCAAAGGGTTGACCCCAAGAATCGAAGCATCTCTGCCTGCCCAGGTCAGCGGTGCCAGCAGGGACAAAACAAACTGGTCTATAAGTCTCTGAGTAACTGCAACAGGACCACAAAAAAACCAGCCCGCACAAGAAGTCACACTGTGCAAGTAACTCAGAAAGCTCTTGGCCCAGTGGCCAAAACTTCTCAAAACTCATTTTTAGGTAAAGACCTGTGCCTTACTCTTGTTGGGAATGCACAGACAGCAGACAAACCAACAGAGGAGCGTCTGGACAATGGCAGGGTACAAGATCAGGGGGCCACAGAAGCCTGAACTAGACCCTCTGGAGTATCACACTCATCCAAAGCCAGGTGCATGTAACTTTGAACTGCAGTTTCTTCTGACTGGAGCTCGACTGACAAGCTCCATAAAAGAAGTGCAGACCCTTGCTGTCTTATCACTCCTGTCCACATCTAGCTTGACCTACTGACAATAGGCCACCCAAGGAATAGCCTTACTTCAGCCCAAGACACTCAGCAAGGGAAATGCAGGTGCATGACTCCCAACCTTTTCATGACCACCTAACTCATAGGACACTATATGAGGTTCCCCCACTGCCTGCCAGGATCATTTACCAATTGCTTTTTCTCAGTCTGGGGCCTCTTGATTCCAGTACAGCTCAAACACCTCTGCCCCATAGCTATGCAAGCTTCCCCTGCAGCAGTTGCCTCATTTGCTACCCACTCCTCAACTTCTGCAACTGAGACATGGACAATGCAGCCCAAAAGTCCCCTTTGTTACCCCTATTTGATGCAGTCTCAGGGCAGACACGTTGCACAGGACAGCTGTTCAAGAGAGGCAGAGTTCCAGTTCACATCATTCGAGTCTACCTTTGTGCCCAAGGCACTACATCACAAGCTCCGAAGTAGACCTAATGCTGGCATTTCTGCAAGAGGCAGTTTTGACTTTGCAAGTCCGGTGCATCTAAGTGTTTTTATATCTGGGGAATTTTAAAGCAAAGCCAATACCTTACTGAACCAATACCTTCATCACACAGCATCCTGTCAACAGACATGGACAGTCCTCTACTTCCACAGCAGATATCTGCCCCTGGAGCAGGGCCAGGCCCTTCTGTCAGGTGCAGTAGAGGGAGGCAGGGCACAGTTGGTAAATCAATCTCTCTTCTCCAAACTGTGCTCACAGAAATGAATGAACAACTCCCAGCAGGTCTCACCTGAAATTCAGCACGCAAAATACCAACCAAAACAGCTAACTTTGCCAAAGTTCAAAGCAAATGAGAATGCTGCTGATTAGGCAATGCTATTTGCAGGTAATGCTATCTAAGTTCAAAGTTGCACTGACGAGGCGTGGGAGATGGGCGACACCCACAGCTATGATATCAGGACTGGAGAAAGGTAATTCTTGGCACCCTCCAGGACCATATAAACCAGCTTCTAATAACCCGACAAAGGGACTCAACCATACTCCAACACTAACTCTCAACAGGAGGAGATCAAATGCTCAGCAGACTTGAACTTGTGTCTTGTAACACTGGTACAGTTTGTTCTGCAAATAGCTTTGGGCTTTCAGGATGGGGAGGTTAAACAGTTGCTTTTTGCTCGGGTGCTGACATTTGCACGAATACAAAATGACTTGAGAGGACATGAATTTCCATTCGGGTCTAAAGCTGAGCTGATTCATGGACCAGCAGCAGCTGCGGGTGTCTGACAATTTGTATCAGTCAAACCGGAGGGTGATTTACCAGTGGGGTTTCATGTGGGCTTCCTTCTCAACATGCAGTTAAACATTTCTCTCCATTCCAAGCTGGGCTGACACAAACTGGCCAAGAAAGAGTAATCAATCATTGAGAGTTCTTTAATCAAGGGCTTCCTTGCACATTTAAGCAGTTTCTATTGACAGGGAACCTTCCTCTTCAGGAAGTGCTAGAGTGGATCTGGATATCAAAGTACACGCACCCTTGGAGATCAACGTTTCTGGGAGCTCAGCTATTACAAAAGGGGGGGGGGGGAACAGAAGACCTAATAGCTGAATCAAAACAACAGCCAGTTTCTACTCAATCATCCATCCTTTCTGAGCAGTGAAAGCACATTTCCGCACTAGTTGAAAGCAGTTTTGTTGCAGGTTCATACCTGCAACACTTGTGATCCAGGCCAACCAGGTCATTCAGTGTCAGAGGTGCCCCCTTCCTTCCAAGGTTGCCTGTCTCCAAAAAAAGAGCGTACAGACCTCCTCAGCAGGTCAGTGTTCTCCCCTGTCCCAGCACCATCTCCTTGGCACAGACAGCTCTGGACTCTGATTCACAGAAGCCAGCCACACCATTTCCCTCTGGTTTCTCGAGGGCAAGGGGAGATTGGCACATCAACCCACCTACTACAGCAAACGGCCCGTTGCACAGAACTGGTTCATCACACGCAACACAGCAGGTACATGCACACCATAGCACAGGGCTGCTGTTCAGGTGAGCGAGGATGGAAGAACCTACTGAGCACCGGGAGAATGGCATGAGTTACTGCTGGGGTGGGAGAAGAGACAGGGCACCCCACAGTCACAGAATTCTTAGCACAGTTTTAGCAGTGAGAAAGAGATGGGTTACCAGTAAAATGCAGCTAGTTCTTGGGTTAGCCGTCCAGCAAGATGTAGACACACTACACAGCAGATTAGGACAGGAGGAGAAGAAAAACTCCAAGCATGACTGCAAAGGTAGAATAGAATTACACAAGCAGAAAGTGCCTCAAACCAAAATCCTCGGATTTGTGGACTTCTGAAGCCTGGAAAGCTTGCAGCACAGTTTCTAAATGCCTTTGGCTGAGGCTCTGTGACTTACTAATCTTATGCCACAGAACACCCGAGGAACAAGCAGTCTTCATTGATCAAACCTGCACAGGCTATGGTCAAGGGCATACAGCTGTGAACTGCACCCAGACGACAAAGTTCAATAAAAGCTCTACAAGGTCTTTGCAGACAAGTATCCAAGACAACTCCAAACACCTCTTCCCCACCCTATCAGCCTTCTTTAAGGAAATGAAAGCCCCGCTGCTCTAAGTTTGCCCATCCCTTGTCCTCTCCATTGCCAAATCCCAAGGTGTAGGTATAGCACAGAGTGTTACATCTCACACAGGACAAGCAGATCCAACGCGCCTCAAGAAATGTCAAAGATCAAGCATGCTTTTGGCAGATCCCAGCTAGACAGCTAAACACTGAAAGGACTTCAGACCCAGATCTCAAGCACTCCTTTGCCCAGTGATCATAAAGTTTTGCTCTCAAATTCCCAAGGCCAAAGTCTTCTGTACCTGGGAATCTCAAGCTGCAAGAAAATGGTTAGTGGTTATTTTTTTCTTTAAGCCACAGCCATTAGCTTGTGCTTGGCTAGGATTATAATAAAAGTCACCTTAAACCTTCCCTTTGAGGAGAAAGCATCAGTTGCAGCTCTACCTCACCGCAAAATACAGCCTCCCCAATGGCAAACGGCTGCATCACCAAATGCATATAAAGACGGAGTATCTCCAGTAGTCTTCACGTACCTGTTTTCCATTCTGTAACTGCTGTCACCTCCCCAAAACAGGTAAATTAAAGACTGAATAGTCTGTTCTCTCATTCTTTCCCACACCACCCAAAAAGACTCAATCAACTTCCTACAGCATTTAACCCTCCTTGCAACCTACTAGGTTTAAAAACATAAGGGGAATGGTTGCTTGTGAGAGCTTTCTTCTTCCTCCACAGCTAACATGATGGATCTGTGCATCCAACAGAGAAAACAGCACCTGCGTCCCACTCAAAATCCAAGCAATATTCAAGCAACCTGGACTTCACAGATCCTGTCTCCCCTTTCTCATTTGATCACCCCCAGCCCCAAGGCTTTCAGTTCCTAACGGCAAATTTCTCAGCTTCCTGCAGAAATGTCTACACTCAACTTCAGATGTTTGCACCACAACCCAAATAAATTTGCTGCCTCCAGAACAAAAGGCACTGTGCCTATACAGAGGGAGAGCTAGAAGGAACGAATGACAGCAAAGCACAAGTTATGTATCTCTGCGAGAGCTTCTCTCAGGACAGCACTCAGGGCGTGAGATCTCTGGTGCGGGGCATTTGGAAGGTGGTGGATCAAATCAGCAGGTGGGGCAGGAACAGGGATGCACAGCGGTACCTTGCAACTGGACAAACTGCATCCGCCCTAGAAGAAGCAGTGGTTCAGCAGGAAAAGCTGTGCTATCCTTGCCAAACTGCTTCTCTAACAACTCTTCCAGTGCTAAAGAAACAGGGGAGATGGGACCACTGCTAAGTTCCCTAACAGGGCCACCCCTCACACCCCTTGACTCAGTTCTTCCCCTTCTGAGCAAAACTCCCAGCACTTTGCAAAATCCCTCGGGACTAACTCACTTTGCTGGTGCCATCTCCCTGCCAGAGCCCTGCTCCCATTTCACAGCCCCCTCGCACCAGGTCTGCCTGCTCAGGAGCTCTACAAGCAACAGCCCAGAGCAAAAGCCATCTCTCTGATCAAAGTCTCATGGAAAGAAGCTGAACTTGCTTGCAAGGCTCATTTGTGCCTATATGCAATTCCTCCTCAGTCTGGCTCTCCTCAGCAACGCAAACCGACCTGAAGGGTGCTTGAGGCATGCACAGGCAGCAGGAGCCCTAGACACTTTTGGCATCTGGCTCAGGAGTACATGGGTGGGCCGGCAGGTCTGCCTGTCTCCTAACACAAACATCTGCAGAGAAACGCAGCATTGCCTGTTTGACCTGGGAGTCAAGACTTGCAGGTAGGCCCATGTCCGGACTTGGTCAGCCTATAGACAGGACATGTCACATGAGAATAAACTGCCTGGCTAGAACACACAGAACTGCACCAAGAAACAGGGGACTCCAACACAGGACGCCCCCAAAGGACCCCACCCTGGAAGATGAGCTACTGAGGGAAAAGCCAGGCCTCGGGAAGCAACACTGCACCTCCAGCTCACAAAGGGCAGGAGGCACCATACTAGGAGCCAAAGTACCCAGGAACCAAGATGCTGAGACCAAACTGCAGCTTTTTGTCCTCACCTGCTGATCTGGCAAGTGGAAAAGAACCTCATCACAGGCTTGCTGCTGGAGGGAATGGGTCATCGACCCTGTAAATATCCAGGGGACAAATTATTCAGTGCCCAGCTCTCCTTCCTATTTATGTCTCCCACCTCCCCTTGATGACTTAAGTTGGACTATACCATCTCCAGAGGTCACTTTGAACCTCAGAGATTCTCCTCTTCACCCTAAATTAAAGTTCATATAAGCTTGCACCAAAATAACTACCAGAACGAATTACAGCCTATTTAATTCCTTTGGTTCCAGTTTGCCTGAGGAGCCCCAGAAGGATGCGCTTGTTTTGTTTACAAGGTATCCATAGCTCCTCCCGCTGCCTGTCTGTCAGGCAGCCTCACTCAGACTGCACCCTGGCCTGGGTATCTTAAGCTGGCCTGGGACCCTCTGAGCAGCAGATCTATCAGAAGCACATGCCAGGCTTATGACATTTTTCCATCTATAACGGAGCAGATCTGGGCAGGATCCTTTGCACTATTCCCTTTGACAAGCTCCAGCGACCTGCTGCAACACTCAGCAAAAACCACTCAGCAGAGTCAGCACTGTCACCTCCCCTGGCAGCTCAAACCGACAGTGCAGCCCTGCCTCAACTGCCCCTTTAGCAGCCATTCAGGCATTTTTCCCTCTCTTCCTACCCTAACAAAAAGGCATGAAAGCAGCCACAGATTAAGAAAAGGAAATCCTGGATGGAGCCCTGGTAACTAGACACATACTTATACCAGTTGCTCAGTAGTTGCAGTGATTTAGGAGTGCCATCCGTCCTGCCTTGCTGCTGGAGATTATTTCACCCTTAGCTAATCCAACAGAGAGGAGCATGTGCCAGGCTTTTCACTCCCAGTCTAGCAGATCAACCATTGACAGTCTGCACTCAACCTCAGGGCATGAGCTGCAAGGGTGAGGAATTGGCAAGCTTTCATTTCATAACCTGCCAGATCTAAATCCATCACGGCCTCTGGATCACAGCCATCAGCCTGCAGCAAAAAAGAAGTAAAGCACTATAGTTTTAACAGCTTTGGAAAACACGTAAGTGGAGCAGCAGTTTGTCTCCACAATGGGCTAAGAGCCTGCATACAATCTGCAGCCACAAGACCGTGCACAGGAGCCTGTGCCTACAGCAGCAATGGAAACATCACCGCGAGTCGCAAAGTGCCAGCTCTGTTTTCACAGACCATCAAAAACTTGCCCTTGCAAAACATACCAGGCACCTGAGCTTTTCACAGCAGGTCTGCAATCACTACTCTCTCACCAGCCATGCTTCTAGACAAATATTGAGACCATGCCACCAGTGGAGAAGCTCAGGCCCAAGGAAGTTAAGACAACTTGTCACTGCTATATCACATCAGGAAGAGAGCATGATAGACTTCCTATACATGCATAGACAACAGCCCTGACGTAGCCCATCCTGGAGGGACAATTCCATTAGAGGTGTCTTCACCTCGTCTCACTTACACAAACGGATCTCTTCACTCGTTTACTTTGGCTGGACTGACCCTTTGGGATGGTGTTTTCAGCAGTGAACGCCTGCTTAGCTCTATTCTGTGGTCTAGCATTGACGAGGAAGAAGGCTGCCAGAGAGGCAGAATCTAACAAAGGTCCATGTGGCAAAAGTCTTGCTTGCTCTGTCTTGGGGCTGACTTTGAAAACTAGAGCCATTCAGTGCACAGAGATAGGTACATGGCATGTGAGGAGTGTCTGGTAGCCCAAGTGCTCTACACTTCAAGTTGATACAGCCCACATGGAGAGAAACTGGATCAGAGAGCCAGAGCGCACAGTCAGGACAGACTGAAAGAGCCTGAGTCATACAGTCCATAGAAAAGACAACTGAAACCTGAGAAAGCCGGTAACCCTGCTCACCGGTGAAAAGAGCTGCAGCAAAGCAGAAGGCACCGTACTGTCCTCCACACCCACGCAGACTGGGGGGAAAAAGCAGACTTAAACTGCAGTACTGGAGCCTCAGGTCAGACAACAGGAAAGCCAAAGCAACACCAGGCTAGACTGCCCGGCTGCCTCCACCACAGACAGACATGTGCCAGCATGGTCAGAAACACCACCCTGGCCCTGGGGTCCAGAAAAGGACTGTGTGACCTCCAGAGGTCTTGTTCGCTCTTTCCTCTCTATTGGAAAGAAGACATTGGAAAAGTATTAAAAGCAAACCCTGACAAGTCAGAATATGAAGATTATTTCTGCAATTGATCCTGACTGAACTGAACTGGCAGGAATAACACACATAAGGTTTTTTTGCTCACCAGGAGAGGAGGTGAGTATATACAGCGAAGGGAGGCTGCCGTTTGCAGTCCAGGCTCTTCTCTGTACATGCAGAAGTGAGAGGTAGAGGGCCTGGAAGACGAGGGGGCTACAGGAGAAAGAAAGGGTCTTACAGCAAAGGCAGGTAAATGACAGGTTGGGAAATCAATTTTTTCTTCCTTTTCTGCCACAGGTTCCCTGTCTGATGTAGGTAAGTCAATTAAAGTAAATGTTCTCTTTGTGGTCCTTAAAGGAGCATTCCTCACCCTCTGCGTACTTGACCTCACACTAACACCCAACAGTCCCAAGTGTAAGTGCGGCATGCTGGAGATGATGGCATACTTTTGAGAGAGCAAGGATAATACGTTTTCAGATGGGAAGGCCGAAGGACTGTTCCTGCAGCTCTCCCGGTCTGAACCTTAGCCGTATCACTAACACCTAGCTTCACTGGAAAGAGAGACGAATTCATTACCATTTAGAAGCAGACACAAATACAGTAAAGCATGTTTGGGTGGGCTGGGTCCCATACTGATTAAAAAGAATTTGAAAAACCCCACCAAACCATATATCAAATCGCAAATGACTTACTGATCGAGGGAATGTTTTGTGCAAAAACATGCTCTGTGAAGAGAAGAGGACTGAGCTGAATTTTGGAGTAACGTTCACCATTCACAACACAGCCTGTGTGCAAGGCCAGTTAAACAACTTGCTATACAAGACAGAGGGGCTCTGATAGACGCTCTGACAGAGCTCGTCTATGTGAGCAGATACGGCTACAAGTCCCCTAAAAGCAGTCAGGAGAGAGCTGATAACAAGGGCAGCTATCACCAAGGGACACTGAGGAGCAGCTAGGAGAGCATTCAGGGGGCAAAGCCCCAGCTCAAAAGAAAGACCAAGAACACCACACACAAAGAAACTCCTTCCTTTTTTTGATTCCTACAATTCCTGTATTAACAAAACAGGACTTTGCACAAAGTTACCTATAAAGGGAACAAGACTAACAAGGTATCGACTGCCAGCTCCCCAGCAGAGAAGCAATTCACAGGACCACAAACGGTCGCCAATAGCTGGAACCAAAAGGAGTAACAGTCATATCAAGAGTACTGCCCAGTTTTCTGAAGAGAAAACCCGGGGTCCTATTCCCTTCGAATTCAGATATTAGGGATGACAGAAGCTCTTGGAGAAATCAAACGATTAAAAAGGGCTACAAGATGCTCAGAAACGACTGAGTGCCGCCTAACACGGGAACGAACAACTCTGAAAAAGGGATGGAGGAAGCAGCTGGAGGCTTCCCGGAAAGAATGCGGTAACTTGCACACAGACAACTAGAAAGTCTCTGGATCCACCGGGAGGCTGGGCCGGTGCCCGGGGCGGGTCGCAGCGGCCCCCGGCCCGCCGGGGACCCCGGGGGAGC
>WEKW01011420.1:30864-45455 GCA_013389905.1 Sula dactylatra
GCCGCCGCCGCCGCGGGAGGCGGGGCCGCCGCCGTCACTCAAGGCAAGGCCAGCCAATCACGTCTGCGCCCGCGCCTCTGCCCCACCCCTTCCCTCCGCTGCCGAACTTGGCCGGCAATAGAATAAAGAAACGCAATCAAATTTTTTAATATTACAGTTACTATTATTATTTTCCTTCGAAAGAATCGTCGCTTCAGGGGCAGCCGAAGAGAAACAGCTCACCCACTGCCAGGATAAGCAATATTTCGCATCACAGCCCTAAAATCCGTGCATGAGCGGAGTTGCAAGTCCACTGATGGAGAAAGATGGGGGAGGAAAAAAAACCAACCCCAAACTAAAGAAAGGGAGAAATTAAGAAAGATGGAACAAAACGTCAGAGTTGTGCCTATCCCTCTCATGTGCTTTTTAAGGGCATTACAGCAGCTTTCAGGGGCAACCGGTCTGTTTTACTGGAAATTTGGGCTTCATATACAGTGAAGCTTGGGAAATCAGGCAGATAGATTGTGTGCAAGATGCTCAACTGCACCAAAACAACCCCGAACTAAAGAAAGGGAGAAATTAAGAAAGATAGAACAAAACAGGGCTTTAAACTAGAGGCAAAGCGGGAGGGGGAACATATCAGGCTTGCCTGTGACAAACTGGGATGATACACAATGGTTAGAGGGACGGGCTGCTAGTACGAGCTCTGAACTTGTTGCTTGGAGGTGCGCTGGGGACACTGCAGCACAATCGAAGTCTTGTGGAGATGAGCTGGCGGCTCCTGAGTGGCTATTGATGGCTACAGGCTGTTCAGAAGGGACCCACGAAGGAAGAGGGGTGGAGGTGTTGCTCCATCAAGAATCGCTACAGTGTGAAGAGCTGTCCCTGAAGAATAACCATGAGCAGGTTGAAAGCTTATGGATAAGAACTGGAGACAGAGGCAACAAAGAGAACTTTGTGGTTGGTGTCTACTACAGGCCACCTGATCAAGGGGAGCCTACTGATGAAGCCTTCTTACTCCAGCTCTAGGAGGCTTCATGCTCACAGGCTCTTGTCCTACTGGGGGACTTCAACCACCCTGACATCTGCTGGAAAAGTAGCACGGTGAGTTGTAGGCAATCCAGGAGATTCCTAGAATACATTGAGGATAACTTCTTAAGCCAGGTAATAGACAGCCCTACCCGAGGGGATGCAACACTAGACCTGACGGTCACCAATGCAACTGAGTTCATTGGTGACATCAAGATTGCAGGCAGCCTGGGCTGCAGTGATCACACATTGGTGGAGTTCACACTCCTGAGGGATACGGAAAAAGCGAGGGGTATAGTACCCTAAATTTTAGGAAAGCAGACTTCCAGCTGTTCAAGGAGTTAGTCAGCAGGACCCCTGGGAAACAGCCCTCAGGGGCATGGGAACAGAAGAGAGCTGGCAGATCTTTAAGGACGCGTTCCATACAGCACAAGAGCTCTCAGTCCCCAGGTGTAAGAAATCAGGCAAGGAAGGGAAGAGACTAGCATGGCTGAGTTGAGACCTGCTGGACAAAGTAAAGAGCAAGAGGAAACTGTACAGGCAGTGGAAGCAGGGACAGGTATCTTGGGAAGAGTATAGGGACGCTGCCCGGTTGTGTAGGGATGGGGTCAGGAGGGCCAAAGCGCGGCTGGAGCTGAATTTGGCAAGAGATGCAAAGAATAACAAGAAGGGCTTGTACAGGCATGTCAACCAGAAAAGGAAGGTTAAAGAAAGCGTACCCTCCTGATGAACAAGAATGATGACCTTGTATCAAGACACGAGGAGAAGGCTGAGGTACTCAACAACTTTTTGCCCTCTCTCCTCACGAGTCAATGGACCGTAAGAGGGGATCAGGGGGGTAAAGCCCCTCCCACTGTAAGAGAAGACCAGGTTCATGACCACCTGAGGAACCTGGATATACAGAAGCCTATGGGACCTGATGACATGCATCCCAGAGTCCTGAGGGAATTGGCTGATGTAGTGGCCAAGCCACTCTCCATGATATCTGAAAAGTCCTGGCAATCAGTTGAAGTCTGTGGGGTCTGGAAGAAGGGAAACATTGTGCCCGTCATTAAAACAGGTAGAAAGGAGGACCCGGGGAACTACCGTGCTGTCAGCCTCACCTCTGTGCCTGGGAAGATCATGGAACAGAGCCTCCTAAAAGCTATGCTAGGCACATGGAGGACAGGGAGGTGATTTGAGACAGCCAACATGGCTTCACCGAGAGCAAGTCCTGCCTGACCAACCTAGTGGCTTTCCATAATGGAGTGACTGCATCAGTAGACAAAGGAAAAGCAACGGATGTCATCTACATAGACTTCTGTAAAGCCTTTGACACAGTCCCCCGCAGCATCCTTCTCTCGGGGAGATACAGATTTGATGGGTGGACTGTTCGGTGGATAAGGAATTGATTGGATGGTTGCATCCAGAGGGTAGTGGTCAACGGCTGGATGTCCAGATGGAGACTGGTGTCCCTCAGGGTTCTGTACTGGGACCAGTACTGGCCCAGATGACATTTTCATCAATGACATAGACAGCAGGATCGTGTCCACCTTCAACAAGTTTGCAGATGACACCAAGCTGAGTGGTGCAGTTGACCCACCAGAAGGATGGGATGTCATCCAAAGAGACCTAGACAAGCTGGAAAGGCGGGCCTGTGAGAACCTCATGAGGTTCGACAAGGCCCAGTGCAAGGTCCTGCACCTGGGTCGGGGCAACTCCCAATATCAGTACAGGCTGGGGGATGAAGAGATTGAGAGCAGCCCTGTGGAGAAGGACTTGGGGGTACTGGTGGACGAAAAGCTGGTCATGAGCCAGCAACGTGCGCTCACAGCCCAGAAAGCCAACCGTATCCTGGGCTGCGTCAAAAGCAGCGTGGCCAGCAGGGCAAGGGAGGTGATTCTCCGCCTCTACTCTGCTCTGGTGAGACCCCACCTGGAGCGCTGTGTCCGGCTCTGGAGCCCTCAGCACAAGGACATGGAACTGTTGGAGCGGGTCCAGAGGAGGCCACGAAAACGATCCGAGGGCTGGAGCACCTCTCCTCCGAGGACAGGCTGAGAGAGTTGGGGTCGTTCAGCCTGGAGAAGAGAAGGCTGCGGGGAGACCTTATTGCAGCCTTTCAGTACTTCAAGGGGGAACCATAGGAAGGATGGGGGCAATCTCTTTAGCAAGGCCTGTTGTGACAGGACAAGGGGTAATGGTTTTGAACTAAGGGAGGGTAGATTTAGACTGGATATAAGGAAGAAATTTTTTATGAGGGTGGTGAAACACTGGCACAGGTTGCCCAGAAAGGTAGAGGCCTCATCCCTAGAGACGTTCAATGTTAGGTTGGACGAGGCTCTGAGCAGCCTGATCTAGTTGAAGATGTCCCTGCTCACTGCAGGGGGTTGGACTAGATGGCCTCTAAAGGTCCCTTCCAACCCAAACCATTCTATGATTTCATGATTCTGTGAAATATCAGGGTGCGTGCCTACCCCTCTCAGGTGCTTTTTAAGTGCATTACAGAAGCTTTCAGGGGCAACTGGGCTGTTTTACTGGAAATTTGGGCTTTGGGGTGATTCATATACAGTGAGGCTTGGGAAATCAGGCAGATAGATTGTGTGCAAGATGCTCAGCGGCATCAAAACTACACCATTGTATCTGAGTTGGTGGACTGCAGCTGCCTGAGGTTGTACGATACCTCAGACACCTTTAACAGAAGAGCATGGGGTAACACATTGGAAAGCATCATACTCCAGGGCCACTGGCTTGCAATGGAGGTAATCTGTACAGGTGGGATATCTGTGCTATTTACAGTGACTCCACAGGGAAATGGTAGATGCCCAAAGCCCAGCCACCTCTCTGGATGCTGAAGAGTCTTAAGAGTCATCTTGCAAGGGCAAGGTGCTTCGGTCTGAATTCATCACTGCATAGGCAGCTGCTGCTTGGACAAGACGTTATGTTCCAAGGCTGCAGCAATAGTTACAGGTCACTCACCTATCCTCATGCTGCTCAACAGATGCAGCATTATGCAAAGATGCTATTCCAGTGAGCAGAGGAGAGCTGACAGGTGTATAGGCTCAGTGGGGAATTCTTGGGGTCAACACGCATACCACAGTCTCCCTGTGCTGTAACTCTTTATTCCGTCAGCTGCGTACTTCCAAGCTCCCACAGCAGGATCTTTGAGCAGTTTCCCCCATTACAGCACCGTCTCCACACCCTCCCTTCATTCAGGCAGGCAATGGCTTGCCATCAGCTATCCATAAATTTGTCGCTTCTCTTCTAGTCTACAGCAGTGAATGATACCTGAGCATAAAAAGGCACAACGTGATTCTGGCATGTACTCAGCAGCAACGCAAGCTACTGCAAACCGTTCCTGCCTCTTCCCCCCTGTCGCCCATTTAATATTGGCTTCCCAGAAAAGATAGTCAGGAAATGAATAACCTCTCCAAACCTTCACAGAGGCCAAAAATGCTGCATCAAACCGTGGCATGAAGACCACAGTCAAAAGCTCTGCTGATCGAACGCATTAGAGTTTTCTACAACTGGTGAAAAGCCCATTGGGTAAAGACAAACAAATGGCTGGGGAACATGGAGGAGACTCCTTCCCATGGGAAGAGCAGGCTAGCACGAGTTCCCCACTTGCCACCCCAGGCATCAGGTTATCCACCTGTCTTCTGTGACACACGGCACTGAGGAGACATAGCCTGCATAGCTACCCAGGGGGAGAGGTCAAGAAAGATAAAAACCAGATGTCGTGTGAACAACTACCAGCAAGGTACGAGTCATTACAGTAAGGGGACTCTAAAAATCTTTAGAGCACAAGGTGATTTTGTGCACGATGGACGTGATCGTAGCCTCTGCACAAGAAACACCCCGAGGAAAACTTCTAACACTAATGTTTTTCTGTCTAATCTGCATGTTCTGGGGGCTGTAATCAAGGTGATGGCAGTCAGGTATCCACCAACACCTCAGAATCTCTCTCATTGTCTTTTGAACTGCGATATAAGCCGGAGCAAGCCAGCCGTTTAGTTCCATGCCCCCAGTAAATGCAACAGCTGGTCCACGCTAACACCCAAGACCTGCATTCAGCCTCTAACATCAGCGGTTCTGGCAATAGCTGAGCAGAAGACACACTGCATTTCCTCCACTTTGGGGACCAAGCAGGTCCCAGAGAATCAGAGGAGAAACCTGAAGGACAGGGAGGTCTGTCCACCAAGGCACAGTCTGGGTCACCCATGAGGGACAGTCTCAGGCTACTCCAGGGGCTGTCACTCACAGGACAGGCAGAGAAAACATACATGAGAAATGTCTCAGATTTTCACTGGAAGAGTGAAACACCCTTTTGCTGTACCAATCTTGGCAAAATGAAGCGAAAAGAGGAATAACAAGAACACATTTCAATGGACGATTCAAGGTCGTGACTAGGGCTTACTGCTAACACTGGATAACACCACAGCTGCCTGGCCATTTGCTTTCCCTGAGGATGCTCATTCCAAACTCTCCACCCTTCACTCCTCCCTGATGGTCACCAAACTGGGGCTGTAGCACCAGATCCACCTGTTGAGATCAAGCCTGGACAATAAGGGTACTTTTAGCAGGAACCCTTAAACGAGTACATGTCCTCATCAAACTCATGAGGATTTGAAATGCAGCTGACCCATCCATTGATGAGTGTCCTGAACAAACAATGAAAGGAATGGTAATTTTGGAAACCAATTTAGCACTCAGGGCCTCATATGCATAGAAGCATCTTGCTGCTGCTCTTGCTCTTACCACTTAGCAGAAGATTACCAGGGGCTTTAGGTACAACTCTGGAAGACCTCAGCCGAGACCTGCATGGAGGACAGACAAAATGACAGTAGCCCTCTTCAAATATGTAAAGGAAGAACAAGCACCAGCTGCACCAAGCAAAATTTAGGTTTCAGGCAAACTTTCTAGCAGTAAAACAGGGAAGCCCTAGAGAAGATTACCATGAAGAACCAAGGGCATTTCCATCACTGTAGGTTTTTAAGAGGAACATAGAGAAATACGCACTAACGCTAACAACTTTTACTTTTTCTGCATTAGGTTGCTACTTTCCGTGGCTTTGTGAGATAAGCAAAGCAGAGCCTAATGGTTATTTTAAAAGGAAAGGCTGATCCCTTTCTGTGCTTCAGAAGAATTTCCAATTCCTATGAGATAAGAGCACTAGGCAATGCTTTCTCTGTACTCTGTAGAGAAGGTCTGGGCAGCATTACTTTCTGAGGGTATGGGAAGCTGGAAAATAAAAGCTTCAATGCTTGCAAGGGTGGGTCCACAGCTTTCCTGAGCAGCATCATGGATCAGCAGAGCAAGCACTGTCCTTGTCAGCAGTGTGGAGATTTGGGCTGTCACCCATTTAAGAACAAAGTTTTTGTCCACATCAAAACTGTTTGCTAACCTCTTCCACGATGGCAACCTATGTTGGGGAGCCCAACCTATTCTGCATATAGAAGCTCTATTATAGACATGGATGAGCCTATGAGAGGACATCCTACAGCTTTGAAGGAGGAAGAGGAAGGGAACAAAATAAAATGTGGATCCTTAATTGTGCAATTAGAATGAGCCTGTGAGGGAATTCAGAGGAGTCTATTACTATTATCCACATGCAAACAGGAAAGTTCTCCTACTACAGCAGACTCTTTCTGGAAGTCCATTCTTCAACATGAGAGCTGCTCAACCCTTCTAGAAACTGCTCTCAGTAACAATAATAGCATTTTGCAACCAGCAGCCAAAGCAGTGCACGCAGAGTAATGACTGCTTCTCAGTGTTTAGAAGATTGATTCACGTCATCTTGAGTGGCAGGTGCCTCATCAGTGCACTTAAGGAATACAAAAAGCCCTGTGAAAGTATCTTTTTCATCTGAGCTGGTAAAACAGTCAGTGAAGTTTCACACCAGCAGTGCAACTTGTGACACCAACAGTTAACTATCTGAAAACAAAACAATCTATATCCATCACTGTCAAAGGCAGCCTTTTCCTTTGCAGAATCCCCTCCTGCTCAACACATGCAAACAAATCCACTGTCTTTTCAAGCCTCGCTGAGCAAGAATGCACACGGCTTTTTCTGAACAGCATCCATGAGCAAAGCTGCGTGGGAGCTGATGGAATATCCCTATGCACAACATGTCCCGAGGCCAAAACAACACACGTTTGCTAATTTTTCCACAAGACCTGCTTCTTCCCTCTTGCCAGCACTTGGGTCCATCAAATCTTCTAACAAAGTGACTGAGGCACCACTCCTGTGGAGCCTGTCCCGCTGTGGATTCTGCAGCTGTCTCCAGCTTTACAAGCAGAGATTTCATTTCCTGGTCTTAGGTCCCCAAACATGCTAAGGTATTTCTTCCTCCATGTACATCACCACTACAAGGGCAGATGGAGCCCTGGAGAGCTGGAGCACGTCTCTCAACCCAGAGCATTCTCTTTCCCCTTCCCTCTGCATTTCCAGTACCCCTCACTTCTGCTTAGACTTATTTTATTGCTCCCTTTTTGGTAGGAAACCACCCTTGCTGCAGGTTTAGCCCAATGAGCCGCACGTCACTTCCTACAGGCACCACTGGGTGCTCTGCAGAGCCATCACCCTCCTGCTTCATGACACTCTATCAAAGGATCATTTAGTCTATTAGTGCCTTTTACAGGCTTCCCACCTTGATGAAGCTTGTTCACTTTCCCCATCTCCTCTTGCCCATTTTCTCCACCTGGTTTTACCTAGCAGCCTATAGAGCTGAATCCTCTTAGGACATCCCTTCTTCACCACCTTGACCACTGTCATTGACAAATCCAGATGATAAAATGAATATTGGCCCCTGCTCTCTCTTCCTTCCATCACCCATTTCAGTCTCTCCTGCAGTAGGTTGGGGGGGGGTAATTCTTTTTTATGAAGTTTACTGCATCGCCACCGAGGAAATATCTCACCGAAGGCTAAATGATTTCCCCACCCAAAAGGAATCTTTAAAGGTGCTGACATGTATGTGCTTAAATGTGCTCCAAGGTTTCTGAAATCCACTGTACAGCTAGCACACTGTAATCACAGGCACATTCACCTGTGCATTAATAACTCAACATACATTAAACAACGTAACCCTGTTGTACAGAAGCAGTGACACTTTGGGAAGCTAGGAGTTAAGTAATCGATGGTTGGGAAATTCCCTTTTTGGCCACCAAAGTAGCAGCAGGCAGAATTTTAAGTCATCCCATCTCAAAAAGCACCAAACGTTTTCCAATCATTACTGCAATCCTTAAACTGTGTGGGAAAACCAAGCTACTTCTGGGGTATTTTTGAGCTGTAGTCAGAGATTAGCTGTGTGAGGCAGGGGAACAAACCTGCCTTATCCGGAAGTATGAATTTTGGCTTGACCACTGGTTCCCAAACTAAGGCATATGAAATTGATGTTTGATTACTTCACTTAAAATCCATTTTCAGGGTTCATACAGGAGTCAGTTGTGCTTGGAAAGCATTGAGCAAAGCTGGTGGGTTTGGTGATCTCTGCTGCAA
Source organism: Sula dactylatra (assembly GCA_013389905.1). Classification (NCBI taxonomy): domain Eukaryota; kingdom Metazoa; phylum Chordata; class Aves; order Suliformes; family Sulidae; genus Sula; species Sula dactylatra. The sequence continues at coordinate 39,346 of WEKW01011420.1, forward strand.
GGTTAAGCAGGTGGGCATGGCAACACCTTTGTGTTTTCCTAGGGGGATTCCTAGGTGAATCCACTGGTCTTTCCAAATAATTTTTTGCCGTAGGAAAAAAATCTGTCCGAATTTTTTTCTCTTTCCCCAAAGGGATGGGTTAGGAAAGTAAAAGGATTTCTCCAAGCCTCTCCTATGAGACAAAGATGAGATAGTTGCATTTACGTCTTCACCCACAGGCCTCCTTTACAGAGCCCGACAGCATATGCTACCTGAGTTTAGGCTGTTTCACAACAGTGGGTAGAATTTAATGAATCAGTCAAAAAAGCAGAGATGCTGCTCCTTGGAGAACTGCCTTAGAGTAGTTTCCCAGTCACAGTTTCTGCACAAGATTTCTGTACATAGATTTATCTGTAGTAACATTTTCATCCAAATCACACACCTGGCTATGGCACAGAACATGCAGATATCTCCTTTCATTAGGCAAGCGATACTTCAAATTATGTTCATCTTACGTGTCACTCTTTCGATCACTAAAACCAGGAATAGTAATTTTCTTTTTTGTTATTTATTCCACTATACATATCATACAAAAATGTGGTACGTTTCAGATTCAGAGGTGGGTGTTTGATCACTTTCTGTTAGTAAGATAAACAGAAAAAAAAAATTGTCAACAAAAAAAAAAATCAACTTTCAGCTAAGTAGTTACTGAAAATGATTCCGCAGAGTCCAAATGCAGAACTGAACTAACCTAATAGCATCTCTTCAACATTTTATTATAAAAGTCTCCAATTCTTGCAGGTAAATGGGTGTTTGTCTCTGCAAAACTATCAGATCTTTTTTTAAAACAAACAGTAATGATGTTCATTAACTCACCTGCCAGCTCCTGGTCAGTCATCAGAAGGGAAATGAGGAGAAAATTTCCATCCCATTCTTGTAGCTACTCTGAGCAAAGCAAGAAAAGCCTCATGCAAGCTAAGAACGTAATCCATTTTTCACAACCAAAGAAAGTGATAAAGCTAAACAAAGACTGTAGTGATTCAGAATGAAAAAATAGCGTAAAGGGAACTCAAAGGTGCATTACAACTCTCGTAGCCCAGAAAACCACCATGCCTTGTCTAGTGCCTTAGTGCATCACACAACTCTGGAATTTCTGAGACAAACCTTTGGGAAATGAGAAGGAGCAGCCACAAAATCTTCCTTGAGTTCAGAACATGATGTTCTCAGCCATATTTGGAAGATTCTCAGGAACGGTTACTATAGCTCTGAAAACTTTTCAGACACCAAGTAAAAGCTTGCCACTCACAGCCTTCGGAAAAAAATTTCACAGCCTGGTGCGTAACTGCAGCATGTATTTCTAGCTTGGTCAGCTAGTTAGACAGAACTACTAGAGACTGGATGTTTTGGCCCAGACCCAGCACAGTATTTCAAGTTTATAGCACTTAAGTCTATGCTTTGGTGAACTGGAATCTATCAAGGTAACTACTGCATCATATGCGTAAGCACGTCTCACAGTATTAGAAGAGTTTATTTCTAAGTTAGGACTACTTAGTAATAGAACCACCCCCCAACCCCCCAAAGAACAGTTCTGTAAAATTAAACATTTTGTTTATTGCCCAATCCCTCCCAATTTTAAAAATGCATGTATTTTCAGGAATGCTGTAGCCATGTGACACCAGCTGAAGGGCAAGTATGAACTTGTATAGTTCGCTTTTGGAATGCTCCAAGCCCAAGGTCTTAAAGGAGATCTTCCATATAGAAAGTAAGGAAAGTTCCTACAGGTTTTTCTTCCATAAGAAATGAAGCCTCAGCATGGCAGAACCCCTAGAGATATTTGACATATTGTTCTGTACTGTATTACTAGGAGCTGTTGAGAAAATTAACCTATCAACAAGCCAAAAATGCCAGTAGCAACTAACATCATCTCCCTCGCTCATGACAGATGAATCCTTGGTTTATTACAAAAGCCCCACACCACGGCAAATACACTGATGAAAACAAAAACGCCATAATTGATATGGGGCTGGGGGCGAACAATACTGTAACAGCAAATTTGTCTCCAGAGGCTTGCCTTTGAAATAGGTTAGTCCACCAGATAAACCAGCTTTTTCTTAGCCTTTTCCCTATTGAGTTTCTGCCCTTTAAAGCAACTCTCCCCAAGAACTGCTTGANTCAGAACCACAGAACTAGTCATAAAAGTAAACACTGCAACAGCCCCTTCCCCCACCTGAAAAAGCACCTCCTGGATAAAACTGCGAGATGCGAGGAACTACTTGTAGAACTCACATGCAGATGTCTCCTCAGAAAATTAGGAGAATTTTCTCACTGAAGCTATTTAGCAAAAAGCAAATGTTCCTTTGCAAGGCTCATTTCTATACTTCTGCCTTTGGAAAACAAATGGCATCAAAACTTTTTTTTTTTTTTTTAAGAAAAGATGCTCCTGAAGAATGCAAACCATAAATGCAGCTTCAAAATTTTAAAACGTGGCTTTATTCCAATAGAGGTCCATCAATACCAGTGGCATTTGTGACTTCAGTGCCAACCCTGGTAGGAGATACTTGTTTTAGACAGCAGCAGCAGCGGTAACAGCCATTGCAAGACTGCTGCTACCAGAATGTATCTAGCTAGAAAAGATCCAAGGGATCCAAAACCAGAATCCTTCTCCAACCTACAAGTTCCAAACCGACTCTTGAAATGAACTACAAGCTGCACAGTTGAGAATTAATTCAAGATAAGAGAACCCCTCAAATCTAGCTCCAACTATTCGGTTTACTTGTCCACAGGCTGGAGAGGAGACCTGTTTTTTCCTAAGCTTACGCTTTTCCACACACATTCCAGTGGAGAAATTGCTGGTGCGTTCACAGTTACGCAATTTTGCTGTCTTCAGTGAAGCTGTGTATGTATATTTCATTGGGCAAATTTGGCTAGGTCCTGGTGATGCTAAAGCCAGAGCAAAATTTAACTTTCTCATTTGTGTTACCTCTGCAGTAATGATAGTCATAAGTATGTGCTACCAATTTTACCCGGTTTTAGCACCAGAAGTGCAAAACGTATTAGGTTTTTGGTTTTTAACCCTGAAACTTGTTAAAGAAATACACCTAGGCTATCATACAGAAAACAATTTAATTGTGTGCCCTTTACACACTTTGGAATGTAAGTCTGGAGAGGAATTAACAGACACTGTTGCTTCAAAACATTCAGACATCAAAAAAAGAGCATAATGTAACGTTTATTTGCAGTCTCCATTATCTCCAATCCAGCGTTCACTTTTCAAACACGACGTACCAGAGGTGCTTTCTGTCTGCCTCAATTGAAAAGATTTACAATCTTATTTATCTAAAGCATTTGACCAAGACTGGCTATTGCTATACAACTCTTTACCCAGTTCTCTGGCCTCTGTACCAGAAGTGGGAAGAGAAGTACTGAGCGGCCAACTGAAGAGTTATCAAAAAGCTTCAGTTCAGGAACCAGAAACTCCTAAGAAACAACCATGGAAAGAGGAGTGTTGGCTGTAAGATCTTTATTTCTTCCATAAAAGAGGAAGGACTACATCATCTAAGCAGAGTGCTTCCAAAGTCTATTAAGCAAGATGGTTCAAGCTATATCCACAGTTTTTGGGGGGCAAATAAATAGCTTTGCCCCAAACAGCAACCATAAAGACAAGCTGTTGAAAACTGGTCACATTTTGCACTCCTTCAGAAAACAAAAGGAAGGGGGAAAATGAAGCAAACCCCCAACTTTCTCAGGCGCTAGGGTGGAAGTATAAAAACGTCAATTATTTAAACACAGTACTTCTCCAGAGGAACGTGTTTGCAGAAACAAAAGCAATGCCTGTGCAGTAAGTATCTTTTCAATGTCACTTTAAAAGCTATACAATCCTATCTGGATATGCAAAAGCTAATAATGCCAGAGGATAGAGAAAGCAAGTAGGCAGCCCACCATTCTGTGGCATTAAAAAGTGATTAAATTAATTTCACAAATGGTTTAGTGACATTTCTGATAGACTAATCACATAGCAGTGCTCTAAATAGAGAAACAGGCCCATTATCAAAATATTCCCTTTAAAAAAAACTTGTATTTCGGCAGAGTACTTAACGTATTTATTATGTGAAGATAATGGCTTCTCACTTCAGATTTAGAAGAACATGGATGAAAAGAGGGCTTCCCACAGCTGTATGCACTAGCAAGAACTAGTGCAAAACCCATGCTTTAAGTCTCCATGTTTTGGAACAAAGGAAAACTAACTGTGGACCCAGTTTATAAGCTCATCTTAAAATCAGCCTGTACTTTAAAAGAAAAAATTATCTTCTGTTAAACGGCAGAGTGTTCAGCTACAGGCACCAACCATTTGCCTGAAGCAAAACTTAATTATTTTCTGACAGATTGGTTAAAATTGGCGAGGGAAATGAGAGCTGGAAGCTCAAATACTTTTCGGAAGCCATATACAGCAGGATGTCATTGCTTCTCACTATCACCTGTCAGCTCAGCTCCCCCAACCTCCACCCTGACCCTGCCAAAGCACAGCTGTTTCTCATAGTGGCTACTGCATTATCAGTACTTTTTAAGACAATTCAGTGCTAATCAATACAAATACTTTGCTCATTTTTTCAAATTCAGGAAGTTGCCTTCTCCATGACAGGCGCTCTATTTCAGACAGCCACACTGATGAAAACATCCCTATATGGCAGATGCTTTAAAAAAAAAAAAAATCAAGCCAACCGGCTCTCAAATCTGTCACAAACACATTAAGGATATTTTTAGCTAAATACAGTGCATAATTAACAGTCATCTTAAAAAGACTTAACCTTTATTTACCCATTTATTTCAGTCCACGCTTACCCCCCCTTTTCTCAGTACACTACCTGGATCACAAAACAGATTGTTCCACAAACAGTTCAGCCAAGAAGAATCTTTTTGGGCTGGTCATCCACTTTGGAGCTGTATCGTACAATACAGTTGTAAGCAAATTCTGAATTCAAAGCATGGGGTTTTGATATGTGAAAAACACACTAATATTGTATACAGAAACTGGTATTCAGTAGTATCGTCTTCTCAAACATTTTCAGTTGCAAACTCATCTATTTTCACAATCAGGACATTTTTGTCTGAAAAGTTTATTTTAGTTTTCTGAACACTCTAAAGCAACTGTGCTTTTGATGTTACACAAGTGTCCAGATCAGATTAACAAAAATTAAAATGTTCTAAATTACAAATTTAATTCCTGGAAGAGCTTGAGAAAGAAAATAGAACAGAAAAGCATGACATACACACATTGTGAAGAAATCCCAACTTTTCATGCAATGGCAGGCAAGATGTAAAAAGCCACCCAAAATTCACACATTTTTACACCGAATCATCAGAAAAGTACTCTGTAGTAAATCTGTACATCCAAATACATTTGGGATCTACACCTAAGTTACATTATTTAATGTTATATACAATTATTACCCCTTGTATAATGTCTAAAGGAAAATCTTCATTCAAACCCAAACAAAAAAAAAAAAGCAAGACTACCTTGGAAAAAAGGAGAATCACTTTAGACATTCAGTTAAAATGTTGGTTTTCTTTTCTAGACCTCAAAGTGTTTATTAAAAAACAATCCTCTTCATTTAACATTTTGCTTTCTAACTGTACAGTAAATTGCATTGTAGAGAACACATCCCGTCTTCAGACTGTATTTTCTTTGGATGGATTTAAGATGTAGCTGGATATTACTTTAAAGATAAATAAAGGGAAGTTGGTCCAACTAGAACAATAGCTGATATATTACATGCATATGGGGTTTTTATATATTTTTAAATTATTTTTTAAACAAATGAGTGCAGGGTATAGTTGATATCGCAAATAAACCAAAAAGCACCCAGAGTCAAAAATATAAAACATACCTCCTATCCTGGCAATGGCAGTAAAAATCAGAAGAGTAATCTTTCTGGAACGGCATTTTTACATAATTTAGAAATGTTAAGTACCAGGAAGACTACTAATCAAGTAGTTTTAGCAGCCAAGTTTCCCTCTTTTTATTGAATGGAACAAATGCTTTAAATAAACCGTTTGTCCTCTTCACTGAAGAGAGCTAGTCTATTCATCTTTAATGAGCTAGGTTTTTTGTTTTTTCTTGGTTTTTTTTTTTT
>WEKW01011421.1:10487-55847 GCA_013389905.1 Sula dactylatra
TCATCTCTTCCACTCTTCGTCATAGTTTATGCTCAGATTTTTCTATTACCAAGCTGACTTGCTTTGGCTAGCAGCTCATTCCATTCACATGCTCCTTCTAGCTTCTTTCTTATTAATACTCTAACTGTAAATTCTGAACTGTTCTGTCCATTATTTTGTAGCCATGTTTAATTTTTAACTTTCTAGTTCTTCTTTATTTTCATCAGCAGAGTTAATTTACTGCAGACTTTCTGCTGTTAAACCTCCTGGGTGTCTATGTCCTTTTTTGTATTACTGCAGGAAAGTTTAGTAAACTCAGTTTTACTAGCTGCAGAAGGCACTTCATTTCTGTACTTGATACTACTGTGAAGGATCTATCAGGTAATGATGTGTTGACTTGNNNNGATGTGTTGACTTGTTTGGCTTTTGTTATTAACCTGTTTTCCCCTTCATTTCTGCTATATTCCATGTCAAGCACTATTATTTCTACATGCAGTGTAACTCCAGCATCCAAGCCCTTGATGCCCGTCCTCCAGTTCCACGGCATTTGTTGACTTTTCCATGAACTTAAGTATCACCATCTAATATGTCACTTCCTTCACCTGTCACTCTTGTACTTTATTCACATGAAGACTTCTATTTATTTTATGTGTCATGTCTTTATATCTGCAATATTAACTCTTCTTTACCATTCTCCTTCCCATTTTATCTAGTTCCATCACCTCAGCTTTTTACTCAGCTCTTCTAACTCCTTCTTTTTTTTCTTCCTCAGAAAACAAGAAAACAAAGTCTATGCTCTCTCCAGACTTCTCCTTTCTCTGCAAATAGCTCTCTGTCTTGGTTCTTTCTTTCACTTCCAGTTTACTGAAATGCAGATGGTTTAAGTGAGTGCTGTGTCATGGTCATAATGTGTGTAAAATTTCCATTTTATTCAGACTATCAAAAACTTAAAAATTTATCTTATTCCTAAAAGATAAAACTAACTAACAAGACATAAATAAATTATATTTCTTAGTGAGAGCCTACTTTAGAGAGTCTTAGATGGTAGTGTAATTATCAGATGTAAATATACACAAAAAGAAAGAGCAATTAAGTAATAACCACAACTGGCATTCTTCTAAGTAATTATCAGCTTGTCCCTAGGCGAAATTCTGTACATTCCATGTTATGCATAGTTCTTTCATTAGGAAAACCTGAACTTTCATCCAGTAATCATTGTTAAACTCATAATCTTGTTACAGGCTAAGGGAACAAGCCATATACATGTGAAGCCAGGACTTATTGTTAAACTAATTAAAATCTTAATGGTTGAATCAAAACACAGAAAACAGCTCTTCTTAGTGTAGTTACAATGATGTTAACACTCAGAGTTCAAATTAATACAAAAAGACTCATTAATAATAATAAACCCAAAAATGTTGTAGAAAAAAAAATAAAAAACCAAAAAACAAACAAAACCCTTCCTAATAGCTACCCTTTCTCTCTAGTATTTATTCTCATCCTTCCAATGTTTCTCTGGGCTTCATGGTCAATGGTAACAGTCTTTTGCAAGCAAAGAGGTGATGGGGTGTCAGAGGGAGTCTTCAGCGTCCTGAGTTTTTCACTTCGAAGTGATTCTCATGGTGAGGGTCCCTTGCTCCTCAATTTCAGAATCTGCTTGGAGCTCTTGTTGTGGGATTTCTTATCACAGCCTGCTTTCTTTTCATTCATCTCCAGCTATAGTTTGTGCAATTTGTTACACAATAGACTCCACCAACTCCAATTAACATAAAAGTCTATTACTTGTTGTGAAGTGAGTACCTGGGTTTGTCAGAACTTTACCATATATGATAATCAGAAAGAGTAACCTCAGACAAGCTAATCAGGAGTCACTTGGCCATTAGGAAGTTTTTTAAAAAAGGAAAAAACAGCTCTGGCCAAGGCAAACCCAGACAAGTCTTGAGTCCCTGGATTGAGGGGTCAGTGCAACACTTGTGGTTTTCTACTGATAATGGCAAGATCATATTTAGTGAGCTACACTAATAAGTTTATTATTAGATCATTTATAATGCTGATTTGGTCTGCTTACCACAAGGGCCAGCTTGAAAATCCAGAGTCTATTTCTTGTCTCTGCAGAACCACTCTATCTGACATGTCCATTGAACAAAGAAAAGGTATTTTCTGCAATTATGGTGTAAACAGAAAAAGATAGGATCCAGTGCAAATATGGATGATCATGTATGCTGATTATGGGGGTCATTTTAGATTTGGGGCAAAGATGTGATGAGTCAATGACTAATGACTGCACTACTGACATTATAGTGGGTCATCATCTTTACATGGGGACAGAATTTCAACTCATACTTCCACAGTTGCCCTCAGAAAAGCCGTGAGAGTCAGATATCTCAATTTTTGAAAATAATGCTATTAACCTAGGTTCTAAACTTTCCACTTAGGAACTTGATTTTACACACCCTGGTTTGAAGATTCAGACAGCTTTTCCCTGGTTAGCCAATGTTGTTGTCTCCTACATTTCCTCTTGATTCTGCATTCTGAAGGGCAAGATTAGCATACTTCTCTGACACAGACAGATTTTACAACAAATGCACTAACTATAGAATAGCTGAAAACATGAAAAAATAATGAAAATTAATAGCTTAATTTCATTAAAAGTTCAAGAGATAACCGTTTAAGAACTGGAATACTTTAAGAAGAGAGAGAAGTAGAAGTTTCTTTGCAACTCAGCCTGGCACAAATTTGATACCTCAAGCTTTGTTTATTACTTCTACAGAAAAGAGTGAGGTTATTAGAGTGTGTTCTTTTTTTAACAGAAAGTATTACAGATGCAGGCAGGAAAAAAAAATTAGCAGTATTTAATTACTGTGATGGAGGATTTGAAATAAAATTTAAGCTTTTTTTATGAAAAAGAATGAAAAGGATGAAAGACAATGATCTAACTAAACTCTTGTGGGGAAAAAAAAAAAACAAAACAAAACAAAACAACCAAACCAAAAGAGACAACACACAAAACAAAAAAAAACAAAAAAATCCCAAAGAATCTGTAAGAATTACGATATTGTAGAAGTAATAAATATTGGGAAATCCTTTATTCATATAGAAAATTGAAAGAAAAAGCAGTTATTTTAAGCCATTTGGTGCCATGTAAAGAAAATAAAAATTCATAGAATAGAAAGAAACAAAGGAAGGATGCCTGTAGAATTACCATTCACAAGACATCTCAGTTAATTTCTTCATTCTATGGACTTCATTCGTGGTCTTTTCCGAGTTTTGTTATAACTTTATCTTTCTAATTTTATATTTCCGGTTAAATTATGTAATTTTTCCTTTTTATATGCATCATGTTCAGATATTGTTCAGTGCTACAGTCTCTGTAGGACAGAACTGCCATATTCAAAGTGTGTTAGGTCAGTTTTCAAAAACTTGCTGTTCTCTTGCATTACAGTCAAAAAAGCTTTGAACTAGAGTAGCATTATATAGAAAGTAAAGAAGCAATTACACTGTGGGTTGGGTTTTTTAAATATTTTTACTTTTTTGTTATTTAAACAAGGTCAGACAAAAATGATCAACCAGTCAGAGTTAAAATTTTCCTGTAATATATTCTGTTGCAAGACTTTGAGGTCAAAAAAGATATTAATGAGCTTCATTTCTTTCAGATAGCTGTGCTAAGAAGTTAATTTTGTCAAAGCATTTGGTGAAAAAATATTAGCATTGCTGTTGATGGGAAAAGAGAAAAACAGAAGTATAAGAGGTCAAGAATTTCAAGAGTGGCTCAAGTCTGTGTTTTTTGATGAATGGCGTGTTTTTTAAGGCTTTGTGTAACTGGGTAGTTTGTGTCCTGCTGTTATCTGTAATATACATAGCAACTGGCTACAATGTGTAGAAAGAACTGTCTATGAACCTATAATAATAGAATCATAGAATCCTTTAGGTTGGAAAAGACCTTTGAGTCCAGCCATTAACACAGCCAAGTCCACCACTAAACCATGTCCCTAAGCACCATGTATAGACATCTTTTAAATACCTCCAGGGATGGGAACTCAACCACTTCCCTGAGAAGCCTCTTCCAATGTTTGACAACCCTTTTGGCAAAGAAATTTTTCCTAATATCCAATCTAAACCTCCCCTGGTGCAATTTGAGACCATTTCCTCTTGTTCTATTGCTTGCCACTTCAGAAAAGAAACAGACATCCACCTCACTACAACCTCCTTTCAGGTAGTTGTAGAGAGCAATAAGGTCTCCCCTCAGCCTCCTTTTCTCCACCCCAGTTCCCTCAGCCACTCTGCATAAGAATTGTGCTCTAGACCCTTCACCAGCTTCGTTGCTCGTCTTTGAACATGTTCCAGCAACTCAATGTCTTTCTTGTATTGATGGGCCCAAAACTGAACACAGTATTCAAGGTGCAGCCTCACCAGTGCCGAGTACAGGGGCACGATCACTTCCCTGCTCCTGCTGGCCACACTATACCTGATACAAGCCAGGATGCTGTTGGCCTTCTTGGCCACCTGGGCACACTGCTGGCTCATGTTCAGCCAGCTATCAACCAACACCACAAGGTGCTTCTTTGCTGGGCAGCTTTCCAGCCACTCTTCCCCAAGCTTGTAGTGTTGCATGGGGTTCTTGCGACCCAACACTGAGCCCTGTTGAATCTCATGCAATTGGGCTCAGCCCATTGATCCAGCTGTCCAGATCCCTCTACAGAGCCTACCTTACCATAAAGTAGATCAACACACCCTTTCAAGTGGGTGTCGTCTACAAATGTACTGAGGATGCACTCAATTCCCTCATCCACATAATTGATAAACATATTAAACAGAACTGGCCCCAACACTGAGCCCTGGGGAACACCACCTGTGACTGACTGCCAACTGGATTTAACCCCATTTACCACAACTCTTTGGAGCTGGCTATCCACCTATTTTTTAACCCAACAAAGAGTACACCCGTCCAAGCCATGAGCAGCCAGTTTCTCCAGGAGACTGCTGTGGGAAATGGTGTCAAGGTCTTTACTAAAGTCCAGGTAAAGATTATCCACTGCCTTTCTCTCATCCACTAAGTGGGTTGTGATGCATGTGAAGGAATTGTATTGTAAATTCTTGACAACAATGCAAACTCAGGAGGTGGGAAAAACTGTTTTTAGGGTCAGCAAAAAAATATAAGTATCTAACACATACTGAAAAGCCTTATATATAGTGAAGTTGGAAATAACAGAGAGCTGCAGACTAATGGAGAAAGAGCAAGGTATGCAAAGGGCAATTAACAATAGGCCTAAGCAAACGCCAAGGCAAGGAAGAAGAAATAATCACCATTAACATTATAGCCCTCCAGCCAAACAGACGGAAGAAATGCTTACCACCATGACAATGATTGCCCTCCTGGAAAAGACAACAGGAGGCTCACAACTTGTCACAACCATGCTCCCCAAACTTTTGTCAATACACAGGAGCAGTGAAAGTGTGTAACAAAGAGAAAAAGAGATACGGGGACAGAGAGCTCTTAAACAATGTTTAAGAGATCTGTTTTGTATTAGTAAGTATTTTATACTGTGCATGTTAGCATCATCATAACTGGTTAAACAGTTTTGGTTAAACTGTTGAAACATTAAGTATATTAAAAATAAATTGTAACAATGTATTAAGTAACAATAGGTTGTGTTGTATTTTAAGCAAATGAAATAGCATATTCAGTTTCTGATCTCAGAATTCATTTTCTTACTCACCTTCTGAAGCCTTTGCAATTAGTACCACTTAACACTGAAAAAATTACAAGAAAGATCTGATGAATTACCACATGCTTTAAATATAACCAACAGAAAGGAACGGAACAAGTAGTTTAATTTTTTAAAGACTAAATTTTAAAATGAGTGGCTCTGGAACTTGATATTACAGATAAGTATTGTCAGGACAAAAGACAGTATTATTCAGAAGATGATCAGAATAAGATTTTCATTAAAAAAGTCAAGAATAGCTCAGTAGTTGTTCTTGTGAATATGAAAAGACTTAACATGAATGATTCTTTAAAAATAGCTCTGATGTTTGAGAGAGATTACAGTTCATACCTTAAATGTTTAACAGGCTAGCTTGTTGGCTTATATAAATTAGTACAGAATCACTAGAAATAAATACACACTGTATATTCAAGTCGCTATAGAAACTCTTTCCATTTACAGGCAGGATGAACAATGGTAAAAACTGTTTCAAAAAGAACAAGAAATTATTCACTAGAGGCAACATTGCTCTATTTCTGAGCACCTGAATGACTACAGAAATCATCTAGCTTTTAATATATTGTGAACCATGGAAAATTCTGGTGGTTAACTTGTAAAAACTAACAGTTCTTCTACACCTCCTAAGTTTTGCATGACCCACAACACCAGCATTTATGTTAATCATCTAGTCATTGAAAGCATATAATGAAGCAAGTGTATAATGAACATTTCATTCCCACTTTTTAATTATTTTTTTTTTAGTTAAAGAATGTAAAATCTAATAGCTCATATTAAGAAATGGCAGGAAGAACATGAAACACCAACAATTTTATGTTTACTGTCTCAGATTAGTAAAACAGATTTATTTTTAAATCCAGATTCCAAACACACAGACATACAAATAAACTGAACTGTTTCAAGTACTCGTAATTGATTGAGAATTCAGTAACTTTATGTTTAGGTAATTTTTTTAGTTAATAATCTGACAAAAGTATCTGATTTGAAAATAGTTGGCCTACTTGCTGTTGTAAGTGTGGCCTGAAAAATGAGTTGTGTGCCCTTGGTGTTGATAGCTCTATTAAGCATAAAAATAGAGTACATCAAATATTTACTCCTGTTCTAATAAGCAATTTAAGAATTGCTCAGGCTTAGCCCTAGAAATCTACATCACAAGAAACGCAGGGAAGAACAATCCTCTATCTGCTTTGAGAAAATAATCCTCTTCAAATTATCAGTTTACTTCTCTGATTTAATTACAATGACTTTTTGTCATGATAGTGGACCTAGTGCTTTAAACAGTCTGTGCTTTAAACATTGAGTTTTACTACACCCATAGGACAGGGGAAGGATCTTGCTCATCGTTCACAGCACTTCTATTAGGGCCAGAACAACAACAAAAAAAATAATGATCACAGAATTAATGAGGTGCCTGTGGATCAAACTAGTCAACTACAGCAGGGTGCTCAGGGCTGTGTCCAGTGGGGTTTTGAATATGTCCAAGGCTGAACACTCCAGAACCTCTCTGGGCAACCTGTTCCAGGATTTGACCAACCACATAGTAAAAAACAAACAGCTAAGCAGATGAACAAAAACTTTCTTATGTTTAAGTGGAATTCCCTGTATTTCCATTTAAGCCCATTGCCTCTTGTCTTGGGTGCCACTGACAAGTCTCTGGCATCATCTTCTTTACTACCGTCCATCAGCTATTTACACACAAGATTCCTCTCAGCCTTCAGTTCTCCAGGCTGAAGAGTTCCAGCCCTCTCTGTCCCCTAGAGTAACACTATTGACTGACATCCAGCAGGACTTCATGCTACTGATCACGATGCCTTGATCCTGGCAGTTCAGCCAGTTTTCAGTCCACTTCACTGTCCACTTCTCTATGAGAATATTTTGGGAGACAATGCTGAAAGCCTTGCTAAAGTCAAGATGAACAACATCCACTGTTTTCCTCTCATCAGCAAGCCAGTCATCACGTTGTAGAAGGCTATCAGGTTGGTCAGGTAAGATTTCCCATGTGTAAATCCATACTATCTACTCTCAGTTACCTTCTTGTCCTTAATATTTTTGGAAATGGTGTCAAGGAGGATTTGCTCCATCACCTTTGCAGGGACTGGGGTAAGGCTTACTAGCCTGTAGTTCCTTGGATAGTCCTCCTTGCTCTCTTTGTAGATAGGAGTGATGTTTGCTTTCTTCCAGCATGAGTTGTCACCTCCCTCCCACATCATTCCTAGTTTAAAGGTCTCCTGTCCAGATTGGACAGCAAAGATGTTGACAAAGATGCTTTTACCTCACTTTATCAGGTGGATGCCATCTTTTCCTAGCAGTTCTCAATGGTCAAAGCCTGTCTCATGGTTGGAAAAGCTAAATTGTCTGTTAGAGATGGTATGGGATCTACTGAGTCCAATGAACTCCAGGGACATAAGATTCCTCCTTCCTGGCTGCTGAAACCCCGACAGGTGCAGTCTGTGTCCCCAGGGTTCTTTCCATCCCAGTCCCATGGATGTGTTTGACACTGTTCCTGCTTGCAGGTTCAGTCAGTGGCAAGGCTGAGTGTGTATCCCAGAAAGGCACATACACACAGATACACATGCACGTGCAGAGATGACATTAACATATCTGGCCACACAGACTCCCACAGAGCATGGTCTTTAGCAGCATCCACATATAATAATACCAGAAATCATATAAAACTTAAGTACAGATAGCAAAGTCCTTTTCCTCTCGCTGATCAGGAATGAAGTTCACAAATGAAAAGTCACATGTCCTCACTTCCTGGATTCACTACACACACACCTTCACAGGTCCCTCAAATACCATCACAGCCTCTAATTTCGTCTAATATCCATGCCTGGACCCTGGGCTTCCTTACCCACTATGCAGGTCTTCTACTTTCTGGATAGTTCAGTTGAGGCATGATGCACGATGCACTCAGTAACACACTCATCTCAGAAACACCTCCATAATCACATATTAGTACAGGCTCTCAGTCTGTCTAATATCCACTCCCGGAGACTGAGATTCTCACCCAGCCACTGACTCAGACATTGCATCTTTCTTTCCAGGTACATGTTTCCTCCTTCCCACTTTTCAGTTAGTCCACTTTGAAGTTTGCTAGTGAGTTAAACATACACTGACATGCACACAGGTTTAAATTTACTAGAGAAATATAAATACCTCTCATACTGGTACATACACCCTGGCCTCTCCAGTGCTGGCATACAGGCCTATGAGTCCTGTGGCACACTGTGCCCCAAGCTGCTGGCACTTGTACCTTTCAACACACACATATACTGACAACCCAGTCACTCCAGTTGCTGTAACCCATGCTGTTTTGCGTCGAGGAAGTGCTGGTTATTTCTAGATGCCAATAAGAAAGGCACAAAAACTTGCAAGGCAGATTACTATTTATTAATAACCCAGAAAAGGTGATAACTAGTTATAAAATCTTACATCCCTTCTGATGCTGGAAACCCCAAGAGGATAAAGCATTGAAAGGACCTCTGGTCAAGGCACATGACCATGTGCATGCTGCAGATCCTGTCTGTGGTGTGGTTTGTCCATCTCTAAGTTCACTAGTATTCTGGTAGGTTCTTGCTCACAATACAGATTCATCAGTCACAGACAACAATGAAGTCTGGAGTGTGGGCACAACGTTGAAGAGTCCCTTGAACAATACACTCTAACATTCTTACCTCATCAAAAAGTTTGAGTCATGAACAGGTGCTTATAGTATTTCAAGTGGACAAGACAATACACTATACATATATTTATAATTAAATGCACATTGATTGCATGTACATTCACAAATCATGCATTGATTATGCATGCATCAATTAATTATAATATTGATTAAATATACCTTGGTTAAGTAGCAGTCAGATGGTATCCGTCATAGAGACATGTCTCTGGATTAGTCATCATGTGGATCACTAACTGCTCATACAGTCTTCTGAGCTGAATATTACATAGATTTGCAGGACATGTAACATGAAGGTCCCTCTTCCAGTCCCTACCACTCACACACCTTGCAGCCCTCACACACAGGGTAGAGTGAGATTACATAGAAAAAACTATTAAGAAATAGTTAATAATAGTTCATAAGATAGGATAGACTGCTGCCATCGGTTGTAGGGTTCAGTCAGATAGGTTTACTGACTGGCTTCCACCTTATCAACGACTAGCTCCTCTAGGTCCCTTGTCCCCCTTTTCCCATGCTTGCTCCTCCTGGTTCCTGCCCTTTCCCCACTTTTGACCCTTCACCTGAATATCCCACAAATCCACTCAAATATCTGACAGTAAGTTTTACACAGTTCCAAAAGCTACCTCAAATATCCCATACTACTTGTGTCACTCTTGTTTCCCCCTTTGTATCAGTGACAAATTTAGACCAACACTGTTCAAGGTGATCCCTGAGCTTCTCCTCTAATGGCCCAATCCTCAGTAGCTGATGGGTTCTGGTCTTCTCTGTTGTCTCTGTTGCCACAAAATCTTTAACATTTGTGGGTCTGTATGCTTAATTAATCAGTTTCCTTCTTATTTGCTGTTTCTTTTGTACTGAATAGTCCTTAATCAAATAACTTAAAGAACCAGATGCTCTGACATTGTTTATATCCTTACACCCTCTGGTCAACACCAGCTGTGCAAACAAGTATTAACCTGCAGGATCCAGCCACACCTCAAGCCTTTTCCCCTCATTGACAGGATCAAGTAGAAAACCACCTGGGTCCCTATGCCCTTTGCTCTCACCTCCAAAGACACATAGTCAAGCTTGATAGTCTCTAGGTTTTCCTATGGAACTGTCAGCATCCACATGGAAGAGAAGCAGTGGAAAATAGTCCGAGGGCTGGACAAGAATCAGCAGTCTAGATCATCAGTTTGAGCCCTGGCAAGCCGCAAACCTCCCTACACAGCAGGTAAGGTCAGCCAATGGGGCCCTCTGTCTGCCAGGGGGAGGAATCTCCCATGGCTTTCACTCATGGCACACACATGAAGTTCTGTGTAAACAAAAATCAGAGCTATCCTGTTCAGTGTGGTATGCTTATTTAAAACAGATTCAGATTTGATCTTTTCTCTTCAGGCCATATGTTTTGTTCTTTTATAAATAAATCATAAATGTTTTAATAAAACAGATATCTAGTCCTTGCAATCAAGCTCCTTGCTTCTCAGGTCTAGGGGATCTTTATGGACAGATAGTTTCTTAATTGCCGGTTGAGAACAATGGCAGTGTTGTAAAACCAACAAAACAGACTATATTCTTGCTCACACTGTTAGAAAAATGGAGTTGGTGTAGTTCTGGAGCAATGTAACTAGCTCTAGAAGGTTAAGCCTATAATTCACATTTTTATAATCTATCCAAATTATGTAGGAGATTTGAGGTTTTACCAAGGATACACAGCACCACATTTTAATACTTTAAATAGCTGTATTTGAAGTGTTACGAAATAGCAAGGTATCAACTGCATGTAAAAAGGACAATGTTAATGAGATGAGGCCAAACTGCTGAGATGAAAATGGTGAGACAAATACTCCCAAGAATTTGTGATGAACAGTTGCACAGACAGATCTGATCTTACTCTCATTTCTAAGAATGAACTAACATCTTAGGACTA
Source organism: Sula dactylatra (assembly GCA_013389905.1). Classification (NCBI taxonomy): domain Eukaryota; kingdom Metazoa; phylum Chordata; class Aves; order Suliformes; family Sulidae; genus Sula; species Sula dactylatra. Next base: position 21,784 of record WEKW01011421.1, read on the forward strand.
ATCTATTTCATTGTTACCATTTTTCAGAAATAACCATTCCAAAAGTATCCTTCCTGAACCATCACAACTGATTTTCTGCAGTAGTTTCATCTCAATATATAGCAAATATATTGAGATATATTTTGCTTCTTTCATATATTAAATTATTTGTTCCTTTATGTCTCCTGAAATTTCAGAGATTCTACTCCTTATGGTGTCATTTGAAGAGGAGTTGTTGCTGTTTTTGAGAAAGAATGCCCAAAGAGATCTCAGCATATATCTATAGCCTGAGGCTAAATTTACACTGCAGAAGTATATGAAACTTTTTGCCCTTTTCAGTGTGTTATGCAACAAGATGTGATATGGCTGAGGCAATCTTGGATAGATTCTTGCCTTTTTTATGTTTTATCTTTCTCTTCTTAAGTTTCTATTTTTTTTTTGCAACACCTAGAAATTTTGATAGTTTAAATAATTATTTGCAATCTTTTTGGATGCTGATTTGATTTCTCCAGGTGATTTCTTTACTCACTGTTTCTATCTTTGGAGAGGTTTCTATTTATTTATTGTCATGGTTTTAGCTGGGATAGAGTTAAATTTTCTTCATTGTAGCTAGTATAGTGCTGCGTTTTGGACTTAGTATCAAAACAATGTTGACAGCACAGTGATGTTTTAGTTGTTGCTAGGTAGTGCTTACACTAGTCAAGGACTTTTCCAGATTTTCCCATGCTCTGCCAGGTGCACAAGAAGCCGGAGGGGAGGGAGCACATCCAAGAGAGCTGATCCAAACTAGCCAAAGGGTATTCCATATCATGTGACGTCATGCCTAGTATATTAACTGGAGGGATTTGGCCAAGGAAGCAGCAATAGCAGCTTGGGGACTGGTGGTATCGGTCAGCGGGTGGTGACCGGTTGCAGCACTTTTGTGTTTTTTTCCTTTTCCATTTCTTTTTTTCCCTGGGTTTCATTTTTCTCTATCATAAATATCTTTTTCTTTATTATATTATCATTATCATTATTTCATTATTTATATCATTATCATAATCATTATTTTTATCATTACCATTATTACTATTACTATTTTATTTTAATTATTAAACTGTTCTTATCTCAACCCACAAATCTTCTTGCTTTTGCTCTTCCAATTCTCCCCCTTTTCACTGGGGTTGAGGGAGCGAGCGAGCAGCTGTGTGGTGTTTAGTTGCTGACTGGGGCTAAACCACAACATTTATTAATTAATTAATTTATTTATTTTCTCCATGAAATGTTGGAATATTAGAAATGTTGGAAAGCTCCCACTGAAATCTGTGGACTAGATTAACTGTTCCCTAAAGAGCCTTATTTAATTGTTTCTCTAGTAAGGGCTGCTTCAAGAGCCTTGCAGGCTGACTGCACAAGTTGCTTTTCCAGTGGTCCTCACTGTCAACAGCAGATGTGTGGAAGGCAGGAGAAATTTTCCATATTTTCCATATTTCTCAGACAGGGCATCAGGAATCACAGTAAAGTGTATAGTGCTTCACCAGAGTAAATCATCTAAATTCACCTCAGAGAAGTCACCTCATACCCCTTTGAACGTCACTGTTTACTTCATATTAGTTTGTTTGGAGGGTTTTTTTTCATAAAAGAAGGTACAGTATCACCTACTTTAGTCCCCTGTTTCCTCACCGCTATCTGAAATTTCATCTTTCCATCTCTTTCTTTTACATTTTTACATTATTTTCCATATTTTCTTTTTCTCTGTCTTGCACATTTAAATCACCTCTGCATAGGCAGGATCTGCCTGCTAAACTTCGAATAAAGTATGAGAAATGTAAATCTCAGCATTAGTCATGACTACTGAAAAAATGGAAGAAATGAAAGAAATGTTATTTGTGCTAGGATAATAAAAATTTTAAGACTGTATATTGACAAAAATGTGTAGAGTCGGAACATCTACTTCATCAGTCTCCAATGAGGATTTTCTTTTCTTCCAGTAGCTGTAATTCCCAGAATGGTATCCAGGAATGAAAATTTTATATCATGGTTTAATAAAACATATTTAAAACTAAATACTGCACTATCACTGCAAATGGCCTTTTAAATATTCTGATTGTCTTATCTCACATTATAGGTCTCTCGAGTTCACTACTTTGTCTCTGATTACAAGTGGTGTTTTCAGAAAGTCATTTCCATAAGGATTGTGTAAAGCAACAGAAACAATATCATGTGAGTAAAGTGGCTAATAATGCAGTCCCAATAAAATTATGTGAAATCTCAGTTCTCTAATTTGAGCCATCAAAAGCCACTTATTCAGCACTCTATTTGCTAAGACTTGTATTGGTTAAAGAGTGACTGGAAAACTGGTAAAGGGGATTAAACAGTCAAATCCTCAAACCTTTACTTATTTAGTAAGTATTTTACACTGTTTAACCAACATAAAAGGCATGGGTGCTATGAAAAAAAAAATTAAATCTGAATTTTCTGTTAAGTGTTACTAAAAATTTTGGAACTTGGCTGATAAAGCATTAGAAAAGGTTCTAGTCAAATCAAAGACAAAGAGCTAGAGAGAAGTGGAACCACTTTTTTGTATGTATTGTTATCTAGTGCCAGTTGGAAGTTATTACCATGGTGGTGATATTCTGCAAGATGATTTAAAAGCTAAAAATGGTGTTTGGGATATGATGAGCCAAAGGAAAAATGTCCATTGTTATACATTGTTAATTCTAAATACTTCTAGACATTTTATATTGTAAATCTATCACAGGGAAATACTATTATCTGCTTAATTATTTCAAGCTCAGAGAAGTGACAGCACATCAAAATTTAGAATTGAGTGAGGGTAGCAAGTGAAATTTTGATAAGAAGTCCAAATCAGGAATACTGCCTGATAGAACTAAAGATGAATTCTTAAACATCTTCACAGCAGAAAGAAAATAAACAATAAATATTCAAGGAACAGTGTCCAGGCAAACATATCTGGCCTTGATAAAAAAAAGAAGACAGGGCCAAATCCAGCTTTCCTTCTTACATCATTAATTCTGCTGTAGTTAATTTGCTGCCCTGTTATTTGTTTTTCTTGATATCCCCTTTCAACTACCAAATAACAAAATTTCTTACAAAGGTCTGAAAAATCTTAGATCCCTTTGAACATTCAGACAACTACATTTTCTGTAACTAAAGAGAACAATATTAAGGTATCTCATTAATGACCTAAGACTAAGGTTTAGCTCTTAATATCTAAAATACCTTTACTAAGGATACTAGCCTGTGTTCATCTGAAGCCAGAAATAAATCATTTTGCTTTATTTCAACCATATAAAGAAAGGCAAAGTTATATCTCCTAAAATTCCAGGTAAAGGATACTCTGTCTTCTTAAGTTGTTCAAGAAGCAATCACAAATTCAAATTAGAAAACATGAAGACAATTATTAATGATTTACTTCACTGGTTCTCTTGCTGGCATACTTCTTGTCATGGTTTTAGCTGGAATAGCTAATTTTCTTCACTGTAGCTAGTATAGTGCTGCGTTTTGGACTTAGTATCAAAACAATGTTGATAGCACACTGATGTTTTTAGTGGTTGCTAGGTAGTGCTTACACTAGTCAAGGACTTTTCCAGCTTTTCCCATGCTCTGCCAGGTGCACAAAAAGCCAGGAAGGGAGGGTACACATCCAAGAGAGCTGATCCAAACTGGCCAAAGGGTATTCCATATCATGTGACGTCATGCCTAGTGTATTAACTGGGGGGAGTTGGCCAGGGGAAGCAGCGATCGCGGGACAGGCAGCATCGGTTGGTGAGCGAGTTGGTTGGTGGGTTGTGAGCGGTTGCATCACTTGTTGTTTGAGGCTTTTTTTTGTTCTTCCAAGTTTTCATCTCTCTCTCACTCATTATTTTCCTTTTCATTATATTATTATTGCTGTTTTATTTTAATTATTAAACTGTTCTTATCTCAACCCATGAGTTTTCTTACTTTGGCCCTTCTGATTCTCTCCCCCATCCCGCAGGGATGGGGGGAGTGAGCGAGTGGCTGTGTGGAGCTTAGTTGCTGACTGAGGCTAAACCACAACACTTCTTTACATGTTTTTGTCTTTCATAAGACAAAATCATACGAATTAGAATTTTTATATATATGTATTTCAAGTGTACAGCTGCTGTGAATTACTATAATATAAATAACTAATTATAGCAGCAATATAAAATATATGCAAACGAGAGGCAGTTTTTGGTATGGGGACTCTGACAATATCTGCTTACAAAATCACTTACTATACATAGCTGCTTTTTCAAACTCTGGGAAAAATTATTCATGAGCTAGATAAATGAATGATATCAGTATATATGCATATATATGCACACATATATAAAAATAAAATCTGAAAAAAAGTGGGGTTTTTTTCATGTAAAAACAGCACTGGCAAAGCAGTACAGTTTCAATCTGTGCTGCAGAGGTGAGGAAGAGCAACAGGGGCAGGAGGAGAACAAGAATTTCCTAAATTAATATTGCCATAAGACCAGAAAATTAATAACTCAGAAAGGAAGAAGTTCCAATGCAGTTTTTCTGCTGAAGTTTCATACATTTGGGCCTTTACTGAGGGGTGTTTTATAGTCAATTTACGTGTATTTAGCCAAGATTCTTATTAAAAGGCAGCTTATACAGCTCAGTCTGTCTCTGAGTCCAAGTGTTCTCCCGCCTCATCTCTCCAGTGAAGATTTTAGTCGAAATTTCCAGCCAACTGACAAGATGTTTTGAAGACTTTCTGCAACTTTCATAAGAAACAGATGACCCAGAACAGCACAGATTGAGATTCCAATATTTTCTAGTTTATGTCTGAAGTCTTTGATCCTGTCAAACCCTTCTTCCTTAATGCAATATCTTGCACATTTTTGCCAAATATGGACATATTACAGGATGCAACTCATGCATAAAATAAGTAATCTGCCAAATCAAATGCTAGGCAGTGAATCTTTCAACTATAGTAAAGTATAAGAGAAGCATATAGGTGCCCTGACCGTCAAATGAGAAAAGATGAATCTCCAGAGACACAGACAAAGAACTACCCAAGGCCAAAAAATATAAGCCCCTGGGTGGAAGTCAGATAATAGCAGTCACTGTGGTAATGTTTATGGTTCTTCCCTGTGTCCTAGCAGGATTGCCATTGCACATGACTAGGTCATAGGCTTAAATCACAAGGAAATGAATGCAAGATAATCAGAACAGGTATCGATAAGGAGTGTTGAATAGAGGTCACAAGAAGGTAAATTAATTTGGGTATGCCATTGATGAAAAGAATGATGAACCTATAATATCCAGAGACTCTAAAATTTCATAGTATGATAGAATCATAGAATCATTAAGGTTGGAAAAGACCACTAGGATCATCAAGTCCAACCGCCTACCCAACACCACCGTGCCTCCTAAACCATGCCCTGAAGTGCCACATCTACATATTTTGTGAACACCTCCAGGGATGGTGACTCCACCGCCTCTCTGGGCAGCCTGTTCCAGTGCCTGACCACTCTTTCAGTGAAGAAATTTTTCTTAATATCCAATCTAAACCTCCCCTGGTGCAATTTGAGACCATTTCCTCTCATCCTATCACTGTTAACTTGGGAGAAGAGACCAACATCCACCTCACTACAACCTCCTTTCAGGAAGTTGTAGAGAGCAATAAGGTCTCCCCTCAGCCTCCTCTTCTGCACACTAAACAACCCCAGTTCCCTCATAAGACTTGTTCTCCAGACCCTTCACCAGCTTCGTTGCCCTTCTCTGGACACGCTGCAGCACCTCAATGTCCTTCTTGTACTGAGGGGCCCAAAACTGAACACAGTATTCAAGGTGCGGCCTCACCAGTGCCAAGTACAGGAGCACGATTACTTCCCTACTCCTGCTGGCCACACTATTCCTGATACAAGCCAGGATGCTGTTGGCCTTCTTGGTCCCCCGGGTACACTGCTGGCTCATGTTCAGCCAGCTGTCAACCAGCACCCCCAGGTCCTTCTCTGCTGGGCAGCTTTCCAGCCACTCTTCCCCAAGCCTAAACTAACATCCAAAATCCTTGGCCCTCAGTACTCTTCTGTTTTCAGCAAGTATTTGTGAAACAAATAGGCAAAATTAACCTTTTGATATAATTCCATTTAAAGAGGAAAATCTGGTATCATTTACTCCATTAAAGCAAGTGGCAGATGTCTGATGTACCAAAACAAGTTTCAAAACTTCTCCTGGGAAACTCATTGAGACATGAATACAATATAACCAATACTATCTTCTACTTTTCAAATTGACTTATAAACTCATCAGTTGTAGCCCAGTGTAATTTGATAGTAGAAGGCCACAGATTCTATATTGACCTGACAGGACAGGGCATGAGGTCTTGTCTGACATTGTCATGGCCTGAGCTGATTTGGACTTGTTTTAGTTGTGATAGAAGTTTTGCGCCAGGTGTCCACCAAAGCTGCTTTATCACTCCCCCTTCTCAAATGGACAGGGGAGAGAAAATATAATGAAAAGCTCATGGGTCAAGATAAGGACAGGGAGAGAACATTCACCAATTACTGTCATGGGCAAAACAGACTGGACTTGGGGAAATCAGTTTAATTTATTACCAATCAAATCAGAGTAGGATACTGAGAAATAAAAACTAAATCTTAAAACACCTTCCCTCCACCTCTCCTTTTTCCCAGGCTTAAATTCACTCCCAAATTCTCTACCTCCTTCCCCCACAGCGGAGCAGGGGGACAGGGAATGGGGTTTGCAGTCAGTTCATCACATGTTGTTTCTGCTGTTCCTTCACTCTCAGGGGGAGGACTCCTCACACGCTTCCCATGGTCCAGTGTGGTGTCCCTCCCACAGGAGACACTCCTCCATGAACTTCTCCAATGTGGGTCCTTACCATGAGCTACAGTTCTTCACAAACTGCTCCAGCATGGGTCCCTTCCATGGGGTCACAAGTCCTGCCAGAAAACTTGCTCCATCATGGGGTCCTTTATGTCCACAGGTTCTGCCAGGAGCCTGCTCCAGTGCAGGCTTCCCATGGGGTCACAGCTTCCATTGGGCATCCACCTGCTCTGGTGTGGGGTCCTCCACAGGCTGCAGGTGGATATCTGCTCCACCGTTAACCTCCATGGGCCGTAGGGGGACAGCCTGCCTCACCATGGTCTTCACGACGGGCTGCAGGGGGATCTGCTCTGGCACCTGGAGCACCTCCTCCCCCTCCTTCTTCACTGGCCTTGGCGACTGCAGGGTTGTTCCTCTCACATATTCTGACTCCTCTCTCTGGCTGTAATTGCTCTTGTGCAACAACTTTTTCTCCTTAAATATGTTATCCCAGAGGCACTACCACTACCACTGGTGGGCTCAGCCTTGGCCAGTGGTGGGTCCGTCTTGGAGCTGGCTGGCATTGGCTCTACTGGACATAGGGGAAGCATCTAGCATCTTCTCACAGAAGCCACCCCTGTAGCCCCCCTGCTACTAAAACCTTGCCACACAAACCCGATACATTGTGGCAGTCAGGAAGCTTCTTCCTTCATTGTTTTCAGTTTGGTTTAGTTTATAGAAACAGCAGTTATTCGCTGTGGAATGAACTATCTGTGACACTAGAACAAAAATGTGGCATGCGTGAGCAGAGAAATGAGGTGATACCACAGATCGTAGACAGCCCCACATATCACTGTGGCCAATTTCTGGTCACTGCAACAGTGTAGTTTTGTGAATCAAGCAAAACCAGTTTTATTGGTAACAAACACAACAGAAAAACTCAGTATTTAGGCGGCAAAGAAAGACAATATAAACAAACTGCATTAAGAAAGCATGAAAATAGACCCAAGTGGCCCAAGACTGATGAGGAAGAAATCCCCACCATGAACATCATACTCTTCCTGATTCAGGACTCATGACTTTGATGACTTTGAACTTTGAACTGTGTACTGAAGAAAACTATCGTCTGTAGGAATTGACATTATTTTTTTGTAGTGAAATATGTGGAGAGGTAAGAAAGAGGGAATTACAAGCAAAAAAAAGTACAGTCTAGTAGTGAAGCCAGTGAAAGGGGATAAGGAAGTCTAAATCTTTATGAAAGGGGTTTTATTACCTCTTAAAACATCAAAGCTGCTTAAAAACGCTTCAGTAGACAACCAGGCTTCAGGTTCTGTGTTTCTGTGATTACCTTCCTGAAGAACTAAAAGAACTGGATGAAATCTCTTCTTTGGAATTCTTAGCCAAATGCTGCATAAGGCTTCTAAACCGACATTTCAGAATGATACTACAGTCAAGTGTAAAAAATCACACATACCTAAGAAAGCACTAACACATCAAGCATTTGAGAGGATTTAGGAATACAACAGCTAGAATGCAAAGCAGTGCTGCTGGATAATTAGTAATATAAATGATACAAAAATTTCAGTAAGATGGACTGAAAAGTTATAATTTTTTTATAGTTCTGATGTCTGAGAGTTTCATGTTTTTTAAAAGAAAAAAACCATAATATTTTCAGTTCTTCAAATTTCCATTATAATATAACCTATAAAAAATAAACAAGATTAAATAAATATTGCTGGGTGTTCTCTTTTTCCTGATGAACTTAATTTTGATCAGTCATTTGTATTTATTTAACCTGCAGGAAGAGTTTCTCTCATTTCAAGTTTAAATCACACACTTGATATATGGGGTTCAGTTGTTTGTTTACAAAGGTTGCTATTTATTAATATTTTAGGTAAGTTAAAGATACCAATGACGTGGTGTAATTTAGGAATCCTTGTTCTGCTCTGCTCTGTGTTAAAAATCAAATTAACATCAGCTTTTTTGAAAAGCAGCAAAAATATCAGAGTGTATAATATTAAAATATTCTGAAATATCTTATGCCACTGCTGATACAATCATTTTGCTGGCATCTTTAAAATGAGCCATCAATCACACATGGAGAGAATAACAAGCACTTTGCTGACAGTTTTCTCACCCAGATAACCTTAAAATGAAATATTAGAATACAGAGTGGAAAAAACAGCATGATCTGATCAGTGCACATATTACCATGACACCTAATATATTGGGTAATATGTAATAAAACCAGCATACGTATAAACATGTTTTTATTGTTTGTATAACTAATGAAATTTTGGGGTTTGGGGTTTTGTTTGTTTATTTGGTTTTTCTCAAAAGGATTTATTTCATTTTACTTATTTCTTATGGGTTTAGACTTATTTTTGATCTATATAGTCAGAGATGGTCTAACTGATGGAGATTAAAAGTTGTGCTTAAATGGATATTGATCACTGTATTCCTGTTGTTCCTATGGATGAGTACAAAAGCTATTTATGATCTGTTAGTCTTTAAACACTATTTTTTTGTTCCTTGAATGGAGTAATGTGTCTTCTACTTCAAATGTCAGAGAACCACACATAGAACATAACATTTCTGTGTTCTACAGACTAATGAAGTCTTTCATATTCATGTCCATAGAACGCATACAGGAGTCCTTCAATATGTATGCAACAAAGAAGAACCAAGGAAATGGACACAACGTTGCCAGCTTGAGTTTGACAAAAAATTCTCTGGTGTAAATCTGGGCCAGTTTCTTTACTTGCCAAAATGAACAATTTCACATTTTATCAAATCATGTAGGAAATTAGACTACCAGTTAAGAGATTCATAAACTCTTTCAAAATACATCTTACAAATATTAACTAAAGCAAAAGAAATAAGAGTTTTCAAACCTTAAAAGTAATGAGAGAGGTATACCATTATGCTGTAGAGACAGCACTGAGATTGCAGATAATCTAGGTACTGCTTAAAAACTATGTAAATTCTTTATTTCAGATATCATCAAAGATGATAATTTTGACCACAGAGCAAAAGCAGAATGGCTAATGGAAATGGAAATATGCTTATGGAACTGTACTATGTTTGACTGTAGTTCAGACAGTGTAGCCTAATCTCCTTCCCATAACTTTAAAATAATTGTATTACAGAACTACTGAGAATTTAGCAGGAGATCATAATAAACCTATTGATTTAGGTATGGTATTACCACTCTGGAGAATTAACAATGTGGTGAACTCCTAAATAATCTGCCTTGGGACTGACCATATTAATATTAAAATTTTTGTTAGCCTTGATGCAAGAAGTATGATAATGTACTTAATTTATAACATGAAACTAGAAGGCATGTGCAAGACATGAGAGAATTGGAATATTATTCATGAAGGGATGGATAATCTTTAGGGATGCAAAAGAAGAATGAGATGAAATTCAGTGGAACAATGCCTAGTCATTTACTTGATGCTAATAAGAAACTGGGGACTCATTGGACAGAAGCAGAAGAGAAATAAGATCAGGATATATTAGCTGATAATAAGGTAGCTGTAAACTACCAACTTGTTGAAGATATGAAATTAAACAAATGAAATGTTAGGAAATGGCAAATACAATATAGACATGAGGACATTGCTGTCAATGTACAAAGTGTTGATTACAACTCATCTGTGTAGTTTAACTGTTGTTTAACCAATATTCAAGAAACATGCATTTGAGCTGGAATAAATGAAGAAAAAAGCCTGTTAAAAATAGCAGAATAAAGACAGGTTTTCTTAGAAGAAAAAAGAAGTCTGGAACGTATTTCTTCTGTGAAAATTAAAGTTAAAAAGGAATATAGTTTTTTCTATAATTAAACTAGGGATGCAAATAGAAATAAGAGGGAATTACTTAAGCTAAAGGAAAATGAAGACAACAACATAATATAAACTGACAGTGGATAAACTCAAGGTTGCCTCTAAGAAAATAAAAAAAAGGAATGAAGCACAGAATTACAAAAAACAGCATCAAATCTGACTAGTGTAGAAAGAAAGGGAATTGGTTGTTCCTCTTGCCAGAATTCATATCTGCTACACAAGATCAGAAATTCCAAAGGAGACTAGCAGAGCATAGATGCTCTCTGTCTCAAATTGGACACATTCATTTTGTGACTGGGGCTGGACTTCTAAAAAATGCCAGTATTCTCCTCCCAACTAAAACCCTGAAGTTAATACTGATGGCTATCTCCTGACCTACACAAAGTGAGCTGATCCATCATAATCCAGTTCCCAGGGGACAATTGTTCACCAGATTCACGAATAAAACCATGAACATAATCACACTTTTACTCCCTTACTGGCAACCTATAGAAAGCATTAAATGACTCTATATAATGCAGCTAGAAAGACTCTTATCCTAGTAGCCGATAGCTGCAGTCCACGTTTGAAACAGGATCAGCTGGTGGGCAATTCCTTTTCCTGTTATGGTCCTCAGCCTTAAATCCTTTTGAAAGATTAAGTCCCTAAGCTGAATTAATATTAATGTCTCCTGTTCACAAAATTCTGCACTTGCACTACATTTCTCAGTATTCCTCCTCCTGTGGGTGGCCTGGAAAAGCTGCTTCATCATGGGATTGGAACTTGCTAATGAGATAGGCATTTCTTTCATTACTTCAGTGTTGTTGCTTTTAAGAACAAAGCCTATGTGACTTTCCTGTTTGTTAGCTTCCTTTAAAGGTTAGGATGGAAGTTTTGTCATATCAGACTTTGTTTCAGTAATTTGGCCTGGCGCAAGCTTAGTCATCGGTTTCGTTATGCTGTAATTGCATGGTCTGAGTTGGAGCACTGTGGAGACAAGCCTGGCAGCCAGAAGCTGCAAGGAGGATCTGAAAGTGTTGATTTACTCTCAGTAGTCTGGCTCTAGCTTTCTGTAATACTTGCAGGTTACACACTGTGGAAATGATGTGACACATAGTTACAATCATCATGAACTGAATCCAAAAACTACACAGAATTAAAAGCAAAGAGGTATTATATAATGTAAGGCAAAAACACCAGCTGCAGCAGTGGCAGATACAGTAAACAAGCTCTCGGTGAGCTGCATAAATTCTCAGATTTTCCATGAGAATTCTTTCTTTCATGTTTCCACATTCATGGGAAAGCCATAGAAATTTTATAGTCTCACTACACATGCACATCATTTTAGATTATCTTTGACCTTACTATTGGTCAGCCTGGTCCTGAAATAAAATATTTACAATATCTAAATTACTCTCTGTATGAACAGATGAGTATGATAGCATAGTAAATAGCATATTGCATGTATTTTCAGACCCTGGTTGTACAAGTTTAAGCTTCAGGAAAGATAAAAGTATTGACAAAAGTTCCTGAAGAAAGAGCTTAGTTTGATTTCTGGTACACGCTGAATTGTAATTCTTTATGGACTTGATTAGTCTTCATGTCTGTGCATGGGTCTTGCTCAGCTTCCATTTCCTGTGCCCTGATGATGCTTGCATTTGCAGATTTTTTATTCTGCTTCAGTAAGCAGAGTGTGGGATTATGTGCTAAAAGTACTGTGCTACTGTTGACATTATATTTATTCATGGAATTTTGTTTATGACAGGCCCTGTTATTACCTGGCATGCACATTTTGTGGTGTTGTGTTGACCACAGGGTGCCCTTCTACAACAATCGTGTGACCAGACGCATTCTTCCTTCAAATGAGAGATATGCCCCTATGAAGTCCTTGTGTGTATTTTCCTAGATGGCTAACTAGATTGGATTTCCCTTGTGAAGACACAGAAAGTAAGCAAGAACCATATTTTGCACTTTCTAGAATACAGGGAAATATGCTTGATGCTTCTTTAAACTCTTTCAAATGAGAACAGTACTGTTTGTACACCTCTTTCTTCTACTGTTTGGTTTCCCACACAAATTACATGGAATATTCAGCCTCATGACAAGGATGTTGTGGTTTAGCCCCAGTCAGCAACTAAGTACCACACAGCCACTCGCTCACTCCCCCCACCCCAGCGGGAACAGGGAGAGAACTGGAAGGGCCAAAGTAAGAAAGCTCATAGCTTCAGATAAGAACAGTTTCATAATTAAAATAAAACAGTAATAGTAATAGTAATAGTAATAGTAATAGTAATAGTAATAGTAACAGTAAATAATAATAATAGTAGTAGTAATAATAATAATAATAATAATATGAAAAGGAAAATAACGAGAGAGAAAGAGAAATGTGAAACCTCAGGAGAAGGGAAAAAAGCCCCAAAAAACAAGTGATGCAACCACTCACCATCCGCTGACTGACGCTTCTGGTCCCTGAGCCGCGATCGCCGCTTCCCCCAGCCAACTCCCCCAGTTAATATACTGGGCAGGACGTCACATGATATGGAATATCCCTTTGGCCATTTGGACCAGCTCTCTTGGCTGTATCCCCTCCCCTCCCGGCTTCTTGTGCATCTGGCAGAGCATGGGAAGCTGGAAAATCCTTGACTAGTGCAAGCACTACCTAGCAACCACTAAAACATCAGTGGCTTATCAGTATTATTCTCATACTAAGTCTAAAACACAGCACTATACCAGCTCCTAGGAAGAAAATTAACTACCCCAGCTAAAACCATGACATTATCACAACTGAATTTGGCATATTAGTGTATGTTTAGGATGCAATCTTTCAAGATACTGCAGGCTTTTTGCTCTCAGTAGTGGATTTCCAATAATATTTAACAATCGAAAGATCAAGCTGTGTAAAATGTGATAGCCATGAATATAGCTTTAACTGCAGTCATATTTGGAAATCATACTGAGGCATGAAGGAATGAAGAGTTAAGACACACAGAATAAGTCACACAATAGAACAATACCAGAAGAAGAAATTATTCAGGTCCTGTTATATTGGAAGTTTAAAGCAGAAGACAGCTGGGAAAGTACTATCACTTCCTGCAGTTTGCAAGTCTACCTTCTGTCTTCAGCAATATTTCCAGATACTAGAATAAAATATGAAGAAAAGATGAGAAGAATAACTACTCTGGGTTCTTTCCTATTAAAATCTGATTATAAAATATATCGGAAGAATTGTTCAAATACCACAGCTTGTCAGTCATTGAACCTGCAAGAACAACTTGAATAGCTACATGTAGAAATGTTCTGATATTTGCATGCAAGCATAATTATGGATTTTTGTACACATATTTTATACAATTCTTATTTGACATACCACACAACAGAGCCTACAAGAATCAACTCCTCCTCCTAAATATGAGGTCTCCAAAAGCAATGAACACTAAATAGTTTTGGAAGATACATACATGTATTTGTGGCAAGAATAGCTCCAGCGCAGGACAAGTCCAAAAATAATGTACCATAAGAGCTTGAAGCTTGTCCTCATTTTTCATATATTGATGGCAAAGCCATTCCAAATTTAAAACAGGTTCTGGAGTGCAACTTAAAGAGAGTCTATCTTACATCAAAGAAATATAAATATCGTTAGCACACAGAAACCATCTCTCCAAGGTATAATAATCTATTCTGCATGTCAGCCTTGTGACCACAATGAATGCAGATTGTCCCTTTTATCACTTGTATTATTTAGGGTCTTGAAATCAAATGAAAGTAGATATACTACTCCTCCTTTGGTTTCTAAGTTATGTTATAGAAGAATTATATTTTCTTTAAAAAAATAAAACAGACAGTTGGTTCCTGGAAGTGACTTCATTAATGCCTTGAAGAAAAAAAATACTAGAAATTAAGTGTGTATATGTTTTATTAGAAATTATCATCTATTTTTATCACACAGAGGCAATCGGTTATTTTCACCAGTGCAGCCAAGTTGTTCTTGGCCTAGGACTAAAGAAGGCAAGGACAAATTAAAGATGCTTTTAGTACTCAGTGGCACACAGTTGCTAATATACGTGTCTGACCTTCTAAAGTTTGCATCAAGGGCACATTGGATCCGTCAAGCAGTATGAAGGCCTGAAAGCAGAAGACATCTGTACCTCATTCATAAGAAAAAAAATCTCACAATTCCATTCAACTACACTCTCTCTGCTTTGAGCTGTTGAATACACCAGAGATAATCAAACCTAAACTAGCGTTATAACCCAAACTGATAATACATTCTTTTTACTTTGTGGGACTATTGTAATGTGGTCATAGGTATTGCGACTCTAAAAGACATATTTCCAATCCTTACAATGACTATAGACTATTTGTAGATTGGGAGGAAGAGAAATGAAATTGTAATGATATCAGAAATTTAAAAGTAATGTACATATATAAAAGCCGGATATAATTTAGATAATACATTTAGATTTGGATGAAAATTGGTAATTACATTTATTCATGTGCAAAGTAGATTTTCATCTTCCAATCTGCCAGCTGAATAACTAGCTTTAGTGTGTCCACTAATCTGAAATTCAAATAAATCAGTAATTTGATAGGGTAATATTTGGGTAAGACAAAGTAAGCAAAGAGATAATTCTAAAATGTAGTAGAACTTTATAGGAAACATTCACCTGATGTCTTGGATCCTTTTTTTTTTTAATAAACTGATGTTCAGACAACCTTAATATGAACACTTGTTCCAGATTTTTAATACTCTTTTGTCAAGAATGATTACATAATTCCATATATTGCAAAATAAAGGTATTCAGTATGCAAATGGTATTAGAAAACAAGAAAAAAATCTGAACATTTCAGAAATTATCAAGAGCTCCTATTGCACACAAGACAGACTGAATTTTTAATTGTCCTAATACTTCAAAAGATGATAGGACCTTTTTAATGTTAATCAAACAATGTTAAATAGTGTCTGTTTTCTGTGGTGCATGAAGGACTGAATGTGCCAGCCATTTGTGAAACTCTGCAATGTTAAATTGGAGATGGATTCAGTCATTTTTGGAGACATATATGTGGATTATTTAATCAAGTAGGATGTGTTTTTACTAAATTTGTGATTGAATTTTACCACAAATACACCTTTATAAGCATCAGACTTATCCATTGAATAGAGACAGCCTGAACTACATAGGATGGTTCGGGTGCTTGTAGATATATATTAAAAATACTTGTGCCTTTAGAGTTAGTTAGGAGGATGGATTAAAACTTACATTGCACTTAAAATTCAAAAGGTCCTTTTATAGTTAGCTTTGATACATGTGCTTTATATGGTGATTTTTGTCTTTTCAGAAAGAAGCACAAACCCCCTGTTTCTGACTAAAATGTTGATTAAGATATTTTAGATGCAGCTGAAATAGTTTTGCAATTTGCAGTTATCCTAAAATATTTTTCCTCTGCTTTTGGTAATTGGTTATATTTTTTATACAGCTGACATTGTTTTAAAGATTCTATTCTCTCTGTCTAAACATCCAAACTAACATTTTTCATTCTGGATGTATGCTTGAAAATTTATTAAACTTTCAGGTTAAGTAATTCAGTTGCTGCTTCTCCTAAGGAAAATGGATAATATGGGTAGTTTTAGAAAGCTTCGTCTTTTTTTGTGTTTGAGTAGCTGCAGCATATTATAGCTGGGATAGAAATGTAGAAGGCCTTGATCTGAAATATACCTTTTGATGTCCTCCTGAAAACCTGTCATCATCTGATGGGACTCACAAGCTTTTAAAAATGTAATTTTTTTTCCTCAACAGAATGTGTCAGGGTTTTGCTGCAGTTTCTAAGCATTTCTCAGAACTTTTCTGTTCCCCAAAGCTCTATAAATGCCATTCTTTATTCCAGCATTGCACAGCCTTTTCAAAAATGCCAGTCTCACTAAGAATGTACCAAGACATAGAGACAGTGACTGGATGTGGCAGCTGGACACCGAGCTAAAGGTAACTGCGGGAACTCCTGCAAACCCACCAAAGTCAGAAATGAGAATACTAGAAAACGTACATGTCACTCCTACCTAGGCATACTCCTAACAAAATGAGGTCCCCATGACCTTATCTTGAGGGATATGATTTTTTTCTTCTTACAGCGAGAAGCAGAGGCTTCTCAGCAGATGCAGGTTGGCTGGCTGATGGAAGGTGGTGAGCAAAGGTACAGTTAAGAAACTTCACCTTTTCAAAAAATCAGCTTTGCTCTGCTTGTTACCCTTCGCCAATTGAAAGGTCTGTATTACTTTATGGTAGATACCTCTGAAGTATTTGTATATAAAGGATTCCTCAGACACATGCACAGACAATCTGTGTATACATAGTAGTTTAGATAAAGCCAAGAAATTGTTGTTGTAATTGTTAGAATTGAAATCTTAAGAATCTAATCTTTATTAGTTTATAAAAAAAGTTACAGAAAAAGAAAGAATAGTAATATGGTTCAAATTGTTA
This sequence comes from Sula dactylatra, assembly GCA_013389905.1. Lineage (NCBI taxonomy): Eukaryota > Metazoa > Chordata > Aves > Suliformes > Sulidae > Sula > Sula dactylatra. The sequence goes on from WEKW01011421.1 coordinate 38,852, forward strand.
CATGGACACTTAGTTTCTACCACTTCCCTGGTATTATTTCCTGACACCCTTGCCATTCTCTGGGGTCTAAGATTGGTAGTTTCATTCTGATCATGGTGGTGATGGGGTGTTACAGTGAGTTGTCAGCTCCTAGAGACCTTCATCACCAAGAGGAACATGATGTGCATGTTGATGGTTTCTTCTTCCTCACTGTAGGATCCACTTTACGTCATTTTTCTATATATTTGCTAACATACTTTTACACCTTTACCCTTTCTTCATTGATCTGTAGTTCCATGTTGCATCCAAATTTACTATATATAGTGGCTTTTACCTATGTTGGTTACTACTTCATTATTCTCCTTGTTCTTCCTAAAATCAGTTTACTTATATTTTCAATCTGCTTCATATTAATGTGATTTGATATAAACAAACAAGTGTGTATCCATTTTAACATTTTCCACCTGTGCAATCAGATCATATAACTCAGTTTAATTTCTGGTATTCATATTCCAAGTTACTTTCAGCCATTTTGGGAGAACACATTTGTTAGCATGCTGTATGCTGTGTATTAGCATCACAGTGTCTGTTTGCTTGCTTTTGGCTCACTAGCTGAGGAAATCTATTTCAATTTTATTGTCAATATTTGACCACCTGTAGTGATACTTCTATGACAACCACATATTTTAAGCAAATAACACTAGCACTGAGTGTTATGCCCAGCTGAATAAGGTCATAAGAATGATATAAAATGACTATGTCAGGGATCTACTGACCCTCTTGCATCCTTTCATTGGATGAAAACGGAGCACTGTTACATTAACAAGAAAAATATCTGCTTTTTTCTCTTCTCTCCTGTGTTCTTCCATGCCACAAGTTTTTCTATATTTCAATTCTTATGTAAAGGCTTAATTATTCTGCAGATTACTTGTAACCTCTTGTTGTGGTTTAACCTCAGTTGGCAACCAAGCACCACACAGCTGCTCGCTCACCCTCCCCACCCTGGTGGAATGGGGAGAGAATTGAAAGGGCAAAAGTAAAAAAACTCATGGGTTGAGATAAGAACAGTTTAATAATTGAAATAATGATGATGATGATAATAATGAAAACAACAAAAGAGAGAGAGATAAACAAAAAACAAGTGATGTAACTGCTCACCACCTGCTGACCTATGTCCAGCCAATCCCCAAGCAGTGATCACTGCTCCCAGGCCAACTCCCCCCAGTTGATACACTGAGCATGACATCATACGGTATGGAATATCCCTTTGGACAATTTGGGTCAGCTGTCCTCCTGTCATGTTTTGTCTGGGATGGAGTTAGTTTTCTTCATTGCAGCTGGTGTGGTGTGTTTTAGATTTAGTGTGGGAATGGTGTTAATAGCACACTGATGTTTTAGTTGTTGCTAAGTAGTTGCTAAGTAGTTGCTAAGTGTTGCCAGGTGGTGCATATACTGGAGAAGGACTTTTTCAGCTTCCCATGCTCTGCTGGGGGCATGGGAGGTGAGGAGAGGGGGCATGGCAGGTGAGGGGAGGGGGCATGGCTAGGACACCTGATCTGGTTTGGCCAAAGGGGGTATTCCATATCATATGATGTCGTGCCCAGTATATTAAGTGGGGGGAGTTTGCTAGGGGAGAAGGGATCATGGCTTGGGGGTTGGCAGTGTTGGTTGGTGGGTGGTGAGCATTTGTATCACTTGGGTATTTTTTACAAAAGAAAACATTTTCACCCCCCCCTCATTATTTTCCTTGTTATTATGTTGTTGTTCTTAGTATTACTATTTTATTTTAATTATTAAACTGTTCTTATCTCAACACACGAGTTTTCTTACTTTTGCCCTTCTGATACTCTTCCGCATCCCCCTGGGGTGGTGGGGGGAGTGAGTGAGAGGCTGTGTGGTGCTTAGTTGCTGACTGGGGCTAAACCATGATACCTGGCTATGCCCCCTCCCATCTTCTGGTGCACCTCCTCCCTGGCAGAGTATGGGAAGCTGAAAAGTCCTTGACTTAGTACAAACACTGCTTAGCAACAACTAAAACATCAGTGTGTTATCACATTGTTCCCATGCTAAATCACAGCACTATATCAGCTATTAGGAAGAAAATTAACTCTATCCAAACTGACACCAGGACAACTCTTGTTTAAAATCAAATGTTTCCCCTCCAAATAACTTTTCCAAAATTTCTGTTGAAATTTCAAAAATTACTGAGTTAAGTTTGTGTTAAAACATGACTATTAGTCATGACTTTTTTTTTTTTTACTGACACATTTTTACATGCTCTTTTACTTACAGGAAAGAGTGTTGGGGTTTTTTAATGGATTTTTTTGAAAAAAAAAAAAAAAAGTCCTGGAAATATAAGCATGAAGTCTTTCTCTGTTTTGTAATTACTAAATTCCAGAGACTGAGCCATTTGGGGAAAAACAGAAAATTAAAAATGTCTGGAAAAAACCCAATTCCATGCTGGGAGCTGGCAACACAGTGAGCAAGCACCCCCTGGGCAAGCAATGAAGATGGGTCACATTAAAAAAAAAATGTAACACGTTTGAAGTGCCCTTTTCCTCACAGCTCAGTCTGCTCCCTGATGGTGGGAAAGTCAGGTTTGGAAACAGTTCCACCTGTATAGCTGCTTGCAGAAGAGCTCCCCCTGACAGCCCTGGATACAAAACTCAGCTGACATAGGTTAGCATTTGAAAGGCTGCAAGTATTCATGCTCATTTAAAAAAAAATTAAACCCTTGTTAATTTCTGGTTTTTTTGTTGGTTGGTTTGTTTGTTTTTATTTTTTTTTTTGATTGGTTGTTTTTTTTCCCCCGGTTTGGTTTGGTTGTTTTTTTAATTAATAATTGTTTCTGCATCTATGTGCATTCCCATAAAAAAGTAATAAATGCTGATTAATACTATATTATATATTCGCTTAAATGTGTTTACTACGTTCTTTCCAAATAATCAGGAAGGGAATACTCATATTCCAAGAAAATCATCATCTGGGGATAAATAAAAGTAAAGATGTGGTGTGAAAAGAGGGAACAGGAACAGGAAATTCCCAGAGGGAAAAATAAAAGGAATAGAAAAAGAAAATAGCTGGAGGTACACAGCAATTTAAAGAATTACAGCAAATCAGTAATGTGTTGGAAAACCTCATACGTTGTTATAGGGAAAAATGAAATAACCACAGTGAAATCTATATATTTTCAGTGTGAAAATTCAAGCTTTTATTCTTTTAAGCATTATATTGTACATGTCCTGTATATATTAACTATTAAAACCCTGGAAGCAGAAAGGCTGGTATCAGCACATAGCCAGGGTTCACAGAAATTAGACATTGAAGCATAACCTATAGATTGAGGAAAGTGATTATTCCCCATTACTAAGCACTTATTAGACCACATCTGGAATACTGTATCCAATTTTGGGCTCCCTGTATAGAAAAGTCAGGAAGAAACTGGAGTGAGTTCAGTGAAGGGCCACCAAGCTGGCTGGGTCTGGAGCACTTGTGAGCAGAGGTTGATGGGCTTGATCAGCCTGCAGAAGGGACAGCTTATTCCAATATCACCTTCCAGTTGTACATACTCAGCACTTTTCCTTTTTAGTGCATATTAACTGGCATGAAGTCAGTGTCATCTTTTCCATGACTGAGAGATTCTTTTTTACGCAGCAAGAAATCTCTGGCTTCCAGCAATCTGCTGTAACGAACAACCAAATAAGAAGCAAAAAGATGTAGTAATAAAGCATGACTTCTAACTTTTCCCCCACCATTTTCATTAAAAATACATAAACAAAAGGACTAAAAGCCACACCATTAGAATGATACATAATGTTTCATCCCCAGCATATCTCCTCTACTATGCATGTTAATTTAGACTATCTTCCTTAAATTTTTATCTTATTTTCTTGAAAGTATATGAGATGGAAGATGTTCAGTTGGTGTGCTGGCAAAAGATAATTCATGAGGTAAAGATAGATACAATTTCAATATGATCCATTGGAGAAGGTCAGAAAATATAATGCATATCTGTATCTTCGTTAAGTTTGCAACAGTCCATGGAATTTTTGTTCTTTTTTAGAAATTCATACAACAAATAGAATGAAAATTTCTGAAAAAAATTACTTCATTTCTTAATTTCTTCTAGAGTTCCTAAAATGTCATCAGCGGTTAGAAATTAATATTGATTAAAACAGTGAAAAAAAAAAGAAAAGGAGTTACTCAGTTACAAGTTGTCATGGTTTTAGCTGGGATAGAGTTAAATTTTCTTCATTGTAGCTGGTATAATGCTGCGTTTTGGACTTAGTATGAAGATAATGTTGATAACACACTGATGTTTTAGTTGTTGCTAGATAGTGTTTACACTAGTCAAGGACTTTTCCAGCTTCCCATTCTCTGCCAGGTGCACAAGAAGCCAGGAGGGGAGGGGATACAGCCAAGAGAGCTGGTCCAAACTGGCCAAAGGGATATTCCATATCATGTGATGCCATGCCTAGTATATTAACTGGGGAGAGTTGGCCGGGGGAAGCAGCAATCACGGCTCAGGGACCAGAAGCGTCAGTCAGCGGGTGGTGAGTGGTTGCAGCAGTTGTTTATTTTTTTTTAATTTCTCCCGAGGTTTCACCTCTCTCTCTCGTTATTTTCCTTTTCATTATATTATTATTATTATTATTATTATTTACTGTTACTATTACTATTACTGTTTTATTTTAATTATGAAACTGTTCTTATCTCAAGCTATGAGCTTTCTTACATTGGCCCTTCCGATTCTCTCCCGATTCCCACTGAGGTGGGGGGAGTGAGTGAGTGGCTGTNGCTCAGGGACCAGAAGCGTCAGTCAGCGGGTGGTGAGTGGTTGCAGCAGTTGTTTATTTTTTTTTAATTTCTCCCGAGGTTTCACCTCTCTCTCTCGTTATTTTCCTTTTCATTATATTATTATTATTATTATTATTATTTACTGTTACTATTACTATTACTGTTTTATTTTAATTATGAAACTGTTCTTATCTCAAGCTATGAGCTTTCTTACATTGGCCCTTCCGATTCTCTCCCGATTCCCACTGAGGTGGGGGGAGTGAGTGAGTGGCTGTGTGGTGCTTAGTTGCTGACTGAGGCTAAACCACAACACAAATTAAACATTTTTTTGCCTGTTAAAGATCATTAAGCTGCTTTAAATACATCAGTGTGTTTAATGGGTAATATTACCATCATTAAAATTTGCCATCTTAGAAAGTTGAACAGACTTACTGAAAATTTCAGAAAATGAGTGCTATAGGAAAGTCAAATATTTTCCCTCTTGTAAAAAGAAAATATTTGGCACTTCTCAGTCATATTGTAATTTTTTTGTCTACCTATCTGTCTAATTATAAACTCAGAATCATAGAATAGTTTGTGATGGAAGGGACCTTTAAAGGGCATCTAGTCCAACCCCCCTGCAATGAGCAGGGACATCTTCAACTAGATCAGGTTGCTCAGAGCCCTGTCCAACCTGACCTTGAATGTTTCCAGGGATGGGGCACCTGCAACATTTCTAGGCAACATGTTCCATTTTTTACCACCCTCACCATAAAATATTTCTTCCTTACATCTAGTCTGAATCTACATTCTTTTAATTTAAAACCATTACCCCTTTTCCTATTGCTACAGGCCCTGTTAAAATTATCTGTCATACTGATTGGCTATCATTAAGCCACCCAATATGTTGGACACCAGTGAGAAACCAGTACAAACCATGGATTAACATTCTATCTGTTCTATATTTCTTTTTATGTTAATACCCTATAAATTCTCTTTTCTCTGTCTTTCACATTCATCAGTAAAGTTTTCCTTTGAACTGATCAAATTCTGGCTTGCCCCACATTTTTCAAAAAGTTTAGTACTGATGTTACTACTCTCCATTTGTGATAGAGAGAGTTGTCACATCCAAAAAGCAGATTCATCTTTTTCTATGTTAAATTTCTTAGAATAGCATTTGGACATTGACTCTGTTAAAATTTCCATCCACTAATACCAAATAAATAATCTATCTTTTCTCAAAAAATATCAAAGTTCTAGTCATCAACACACATTTTCAAAGTCAGACTACAGATCATTCTGTGGAAGCATAAATGTTTTAGGCATTTAGGTGTTCTAACAGAATGTCCAATTCTCAAAGTAAAGAGAATCTGGTTTTTGTTATCACACTGAATTTTATAATTCCTTTACTGAGCTTTTGTTGCTAAATTGTACTTGTATATATTTGGTAATCACTCAGTTAGAGCACCCTTATTCACAATCACCTCATCTTTGTATGTGCTTGTGAGGCAGGAGGGTTTTTAATTATGTCTGCATGACTTGTTAATGTTTAGGAAGCTTTTACTCCTTCATGAATGTCATATTGCTGTATACTCTGTGTTATCAAATATTTAATTGTTGGTGAATGTCCTGTCTGCAGCCTGAAAGGATGACTGTCACCTAAATCCTCCTGACTTCAGTTCTGTGCTTGTATGTCGCCAAGTTTTCTGTAGTGAATATGAACCCATTGGAGTTGAAGTGATACAAAGAAACATGAGATGAGATGGAGTTTATTCTTCAGATGGAATAAGGTGTGTGTGTCTAAGGTATACAACCATTATGATCATAGTGTTAACTGTGTTGAGATCTTCTTCTGACCTCTTTGAACTCTCCAGAATATCTGCTCTGTACTATAAAAACATTATCTTTGGCAGGGTTTTTACCTTCAAACCTAAACTGCTGCATATTCCATGTAGCCACTGACAGCAGTGTCTGCCTGTCTTTAAAAAAGGCATTTTCTTATATTTTGCAAAGGATAAAACATGCTCTCTGTTGAGAAAACTGACCCTTTATTGGAGATTTGATTTAACATTAAACATTACAGTATTCCCAGAGGCTGTTGACTTTTTTACTTTCCACTTTCCTGATCCTAACCATCATACTGAAGCATCCTTACATCCCAAATCATTCTCCGTGGAAATGAATGTATTGCTCCTTCTTGATTTCTGGTATAAGAATATTTCACTTCTGCAGCCATTTTAATCTGCTGAACTCATATATATATATGTATATATATATGTATGTGTATTTCATGCAGTTGTGGAACTGGTAAGCATTAACTAATGTTAGAATCATAGAATATCTTAAGTTGGAAGGGAGACATAAGAATCATTAAGTCCAAATTCCTGCTCCTCACAGGACTCCTAAAACTAAACCTAAGACTAAAAGCATCATCCAGATGCTCCTTGAACTGTGACAGGATTGATGCTGTAACCACTTCCCTGGGGGGCTGGTTCCAGTGACTGTCCACCCCCTCCGTGAAGAACCTTCTCCTAATGTCCAATCTGAACTTCCCCTGATACAACTTCATCCCATTTCCTTGTGTCCTATTGCTGGTCACCAGAGAGAGGAGATCAGCACCTCCCGCACCACTGCCCCCCTTGAGGAAGCTGTAGACTGCAATGAGGTCATGGCTTGGCCTTCTTTTCTCCAAGCTGTACAAACCTAGTGACCTCAGCCAGTCCTTGTGGCTCATCCAGTGAGTCTCATCCTAGAAGCCTTTCACCCTCTTGGTTGTCCTCCTCTGGACATGCTCTTATAGTTTGCTGTCCTTATATTGAGATGTCCAAAACTGCACACAGTACTCAAGGTGGGGCCACACCAGTGCAGCGTAGAGTGGGACAATCACCTCCCTCAACATACTAGCTATGCTGTGCTTGATGCACCCCGGGACACAGTTGGCCCTTTTGGCTGTCAGGGCACAGTTGTCTCATATTCAACTTTCCATCAACCCAAACCCTCAGACATCTTTCTGTGGGACTGTTCTCCAACCTCTCATCTCCTCCTAGTTTAGTATCATTGGCAAACTTACTTAAGATATATTCAATTCCTGTATCCATACGATTTATAAAAACATTAGAGCACTAGCCTTAAAACTGAGCCCTGGAGAACCCCACTGGTGCTTGCCACCAGCTTGAAGTTACCCCATTTACCCATCAGCCAATTGTTCACCCAATGCATTATGGACTTGTCTAGCTGTATGCTGGACATTTTGTCCTGAAGGATACTGTGAGAGAGAGTATAAAAATCTTTATTAAAATCAAAACCCACCACATCTACTGGCATCCCTTGGTCAACTAGATGGGTGAGCTTGTCATAAAAGCAAATTAAGTTATTTAAACACAACGTTCCCCTCATGAACCTGTGCTGGCTATGATGAATGACTGCATTGTCTCTCAACTGTTTTTCAATAACTCCCAGAATAATCTTCTCCCTTTGCCCTTTCAAATCTAATTTAAAGCTCCTTCAATGAGCCCTGCTAACTTATGCAAAAATTGTTTTCCCCCTTTGAGAAAGATGTACCCTGTCTGTCGCCTGCAGGCCTGGTGTTGTGTAGACTGACCTGTGATCAAGAACCCCAACATTCTGCCAATAACACAGTCATGGAGCCAGGTGTTGACCAGCTGGGTTTTCTTGTTTCTTTCCACATCATTCCCTGCAACTGGAAGGACAGAGGAAAACACTCCTTGTGCTCCTAATCCCTTAACCAGTTGTCCCAAGGCTCTGAAGTTTCTTTTGATTGCCTTTGGATTTCTTCCTTAATTTCCTGTTAAGGACTCATTTCATATGGTTTAGAATTAATCACATTTACAAATTAAATAAGTTCACATGTCAACTATCCCAGCATCTAAACATTTATTTTGTCTACACATGCATGATATTGCCATTGTGCATGTCGTTTTTGGTACTTGTATATAATCTACCCTTTGGGTTCTTATAATGTTGTGAAGTTCCTGAAAGTGCTAAATGTTGCTAGGATCAGGCTTATGACTCTGTTTCAGTTTCAGGGTGAGGATCACTCCATGACTGGATTGACTGGGAAATGTTAAGGCAGTGCAACCAGCAGTTTAAGTGTTTGTGTATGCAGAAGTTTTTACCATGTCGGAGTAAAACGAAGGTCATTACAGGTTGTCTATAATGTTTATGTTAACCAGTTTTGAAGACTTGGGTATTTCTGAGAAAATCAAATGCAACTGTTATTTGAGGAAAGCACCCTGATACCTGGGGCAAAATTTAGGACAAGGCTGTATCTGTAAATTGAACAGTTCCATAGGGTGTTTTCTGACACTATTGAATTAGGTAGTATAGAAATAGACTTAATAGGTTGATTGGCTAGGCCTGAACTTTCCAAAGATTTTCCTCTGGCATAACTGTATACACTGGACATGCAACTGTACCTAGGCTTAGTGAATATCCATTTCAAATGGAGTGTGATTGTGAGGTAAATGAAGATACACAGAGTGAAAATACACTGTCATTACGCAGACTGTAGGAGAAAGTGTCTATCAGGGTGGGCATCAGATGAAGGAAAATAAAAGCAGAGACTGTTCCTTTTGGATGTGAAACTCAGCATCTCTGATTTCACGTCATCTGAAGGGTAAAATGAGACATTTTTGAAAACAGTGTGGGTCTCATGAGATAAAGCCAACTTTCTTCTGCTTATATTTAGTTTTTATATACTGTGATAGCTTAAGTTCAGGTTTTCTGTTCTCAAGCATCTCACTGCTCACCTCTTCAAAGGGCATTTTTTTTTTTTGATGGATAGTGTCCTGGAGAACAATTATGTGAATTATGCACAATATCTGAAGCTAGTTAATGGGTCCCACTGAACTGCCAAAACTTTGGAAATACATATTTAAAATGCCAATTTTCAAAAAAGATAATTATGCTGATATGAATTACTACATTATGACACAATTCTATGAAATAAAAGAGGAAAGTGCTGAGGGCATATTTGTTTCTGCCTATGAGAACCAAATAGAAATTAAATAGTACGATGTCCTACCCTTACTAAGCTATATATCATCTACCTCTATGCAAAAGAAAATAGTAAAATATGTAATAATCTTTTAAACAGATCATATGAGAGAAAAGCATTTCTTTTAGCTCCATGGGCAGATGTAATTTGCCCAAAGTATTTGACATATTGTGTTATGGAATTTTGTACTTTACCAATGGACATGGTTTATCTTCTACAACTACTTCACAAAAAAATTTATAATATTATTCTGTTTCCATCTGTTTTAATGCTTTTGAACTTACTGTCTTGCTTGGTGTCTACATGAAATATTAATGATTGCAGTTTTTCAGTATAACAAAGTTTGAAAAGTGAAGCTCTGCATTTGTCAGTTATCAGATACACCCCCAAGGATTTGTTATCTTCATTGTCAACCTGATGAGAAGAGTTTAATGTCTAAGTGAAGTATTCGGAAGAGGAGGTCATAGCAGTGCATGAGTGAAGCTGCAGCACACTTCCTCTGATTATGCAAAGGTTTCAGGTGTCTCTCACAAACTTCAGATAATAATAGCTCTACTGTTACGTCAGTGTCATACAGCGTCAGCATCATTGTCTTCTTCTCCATGTTTCCAATGGGAAAGCATACATATATTCACACACACCCACAAAATATACTGTGGCTTTGGGTTGTTTTTTGTTTGTCTGTTTGTTTTTTTCTTTTTCTTTTTTCCCCAGCTTCATAGGAGTAGCAAAACACCATCTGGTGCTAATCTCCACTCTGACTAATAAAATAACGCAGCACCAAGACAGACCTTCTTTTAAAGTTAATACTTCTGAAGTACAAACAGTCCAATACAGAGTACCCTGACATAATGTAATGTGCATACCAGTACTCTGAATGCAGCTGTTTGGGTTTTGTGGTTTTTGGTTGGTTTTTTGTTTTGTTTTGGTTTTTTTTGGTTTTTTGTAAAATGAACAGAAGTCATATGTTCTTTGACCTAAAGTGAATTAGAATTTTATTAAAACCTTAGAGCCAAACTTCCCTCCTAGTGCCACCAGAACCACTCAAGAGCAATTGAACAGATTACAACAGAAACACTATCAGTATTTGGCCTTAAGGAAAGCCTTATGGTCCTATGGTTCAGCAAGATGCTGAACCAGGAAATAAGAGAATTAATTTCTAATCCTGCTTCTGCAACTGATCTCTTCTACAGTATCACTTCTTTACTGGTATTTTCTGAACGGTATATTCAATTGCTAGATTATGCAATTTTACAGTTAAATACAGAGCTCATGCTTTATAAATGTGCAATTTCCATCTGTACATAGTGTTAATTTTTCTCTCAATAATAGCAAAAACTTTCTTTAAATCTTATGTATTAATTTAATATATTGAACAGTAATTTTACAGCAGTTTTACAGTAATAAGAGTAATTTTAAGAAAAACATTGCAATTGTCATTCTGAAGTGCTAAAAATTATGAATTAATCAACTCTGACCATCAAAATCTTGAGATTAGAAGGTAACTGAACATAAGATAAATTTTCATGATTTTTAAAGCTTGGCGGTTTTAGTTATTTGCTTGTTTGTTTGTGTTTTATTTCTTGGTTTCTAAGTTGTCAGAGTAAAAATAGGTCATATTTTCAAAACTGTAAAGAAATGTACAGAAAATGTATTCAGCAAATATTTTTAAAATATTTATAATATATGTTGAAAATGAAAAAATATAAACAAGTTATTTAATGAAAAGAATGTGCACTTGAGAAAATACAGAGGAGAAATTATGTGACATTGTACTTTAATAAAAGAATTGCATGAATATAGTGAAAGATTAGACAGTGAGTTCACTCTGGTGAACTCTGAACTTCACTATTCATCTATGAAAAACCAGTTTAGATATCTGCTACACTAACTAGCTTGGTTACTTATTTTTCTTTATTTTGCTTCCTAAGGAAACATACTATTGTTTTAATTTTTTTGGAATAAAATATGTAACCATTTTACTAAATGCACAGAAGTCTTTTTTTCAGGATATCATTAATATGATGCATCTGTTTAGTGTCACCTGGAATGATAATACTTAAACTCACACAGTCTGAATCATTCTATAGATCCATTTTTATTCATCTAACTTTAACGTATGCATAAGTCCAACTGACTCTGATGAAACTGAAATACATGCTTAATGTTAAGCATGTTATTAAGTGCCTTTCTGAATTGTTCCATAAAGAGGAACATCTGTTTCTTTGATCAAAGTCTTAATTATTTCATCACTCACTTCTTTATTTCAATTTTCTCTATTCGGGCAGGAGGGAATAATTTATTATCCATTGCTGATTATAGATATCTTAGATGACTATGTAATCAAGTGAATTTGAGGACTTTAAAATTTCAATTGTTGATATGAAGTCTGAGGATATGAGAGTAAGTCTTTCTTTCTCTTCTGCACTGTTCCTGGAGTCTAGCCCAGAATTCTTCAAAGGGTATGTATTTGGCCTAAAAAATATTCATAACATCTTGAAAATCACTAAGGAATAGCTTTGGAAAAAGGCAAAGTACATGGTGCTTAGGCATATAGCATGCTGGAATCCAAAATCCTTAGACACATACTATGGTCTCTGCTAGAAAATAAAATGGGCTTTGCATCACTCTGAAGTTGAGGGCAGGAGCTGCAGCATGGCTTGTAGTCATTTAGCTAAACTGTTACCCTGCTGCAACCAGGAATCTGTCACCCATGCTGCCTGAGAGGAACAAGCCCTGGAGTACAAAGTCTCCCAAACTGCCTGAACATCATCTGGAAGAGCACCAGTTGGTAAAGGCCAAAACCATTTCTGGAATCATGCTAGCAAATAAATAGCATGAACTGTTTTGAAATGGTGTTTAAAACATGCATGCCTGTCTACTTTACTAGTATAGCAATAGACATTTTACGTAGCATATGCTGAGTATGGATCCAAAAGCCAGCCAGTAAACTGAGGGTTGCTTAAACTAGTCAACACGAAACACCAAGGAAAAGGGTACTATAGCCTGCCTCACTCTGAACATCAAAGCAGCATCTTCCTGGAAAAGCAAGAGCTCTACACTCCTACAAGGCCGTGGACCTTGTTACTCCAAAGACAAATTGTCATAGCACATATTCAGGAAGTCAAAAACCTATCGCAAATTTTCTTCTTGTGTGAAAGAAATTAACCCATATTTGGGTACCAGAAGTTATAACATGCATACCGGTGAATGTTTCTTTATTTTTGTCTCACTTGAGTTGTACTTATTCGGATAAATAGTCACAGTTTATATGGACAAAAGATTAAAAAAAAGAGAGAAATGCTTAATATAACTTACAGTGCAGTGGTTAGGATAATCACTAAAGAAATAGCAAATGGAAGTTCAAGTTAGCCTTATAAGTTGGGATATTATATTTCTTATTCTATATTAATGTCCTAAGCAGCAACTTAGTGTGATGAAGATTGACAGTGCTACAATTTTCTGTATTTTGTGAGCAATGATTAAATTACTCTTGTGAATTTATCTTTAAAAACTGTAAATTTTTAAAAGGGTGGAGATAAACCATCATAACATTTTAATTTCTTTCTTTTTTTTTTTGGGAGTGGGGCAAAAATTGATGACGTCTCTTCCTTAATAAGTCAATAGTATCACATTATATAAAACTGCATTTTCAGTGAATAGGTACTCTACAAAAAAATTTAGGTGAGTCTATACTCATAATACTTCAGTTACATGAGTAAGTAAACACACATCATCTATTTTAAGTCAGACTTAACAGAAAAAAGTGATAGAGTCAAACTATAAATTACCTTTTTTTGCTGGTAATAGTGCAAGGGTACTGGTTCATAAGTTCACATTTGTGAATTTTTTCCCCATTTTTCTGTAGTGTTATGTATTTATTCCTGCAGAAAAAAACATTATATTTTGGAAGAATAAAGAGCTTGTAAATAGCAGAATAAAATAATTATATTCCTATCATAGCCCTTTCAGTACTTTTGGTTCATGTTGGTTCAAAACAATTTCATTTTTCTTTTTTGTATCAGTGAATATGTTGCTTACTTTAAAAAAGATAATAGCACTAAGAGGATGAATAAATTATTTAAATGGCTGTACTTCAGTTTAAATATTTTGACAATTAACATAAGTATTTAGATTCCTAAGTGTTGAACTAAATATTAGTTGATAAAATTGTATCTTTTAGTTTTTCAAGATATGGAACAATAGAAAATTATTGTTCAGAAACAGTTAAAAAAAATGATACTCTAATCTCCCATTCAGATTTGATGTAGCCCTTAATGGAAAATTATAGACATATTCTGGTAGCTAGGAAAAAAAGGACCTACGAATATTTAAAGAATAACAAATTAGTTATTTCTGTAAGGGCACTTTATAAACACTTGTAGGGTGATTTCAGTGGCCATGAAATGCCACCTAATTAATTCTTCTTTTAATTATAGAAATATATGGCTAAAGTTAGCTTTTTTCTTAGGATTTAGAAGTCACATAAAAGAGGGACAATGAAAAAGATGAGCAGTGCACATCAATAACGTGATGTAAAATCACTTCAAAACTAATTTAAGATATTTTTCCTCACTAAAAATTTCCCAGCTAGAGTAGTAAGATTCAGCTTTTGTGATGTAAATGACAAATGAAAAGAAAAAAAGAAAGATGACAAGTTCTGAGAAACGTGTGATTTATTTCTTCTTCTGGAAGAAATGACTTAATTGGGAATTTGATTTTTGCAGACACAAAACTTTCATTGAGCTTCTCAAGTGCCAAACCACAGGCTGCTGATGTATTTTAGTAGGATACCTGAAATATTTTAAATTTGACAGAGCTAAAGATCATGGTCTTCCTTTGTAATCCCTTGTTTTAATTTCCTTCAAGATATTAAATATTGAAGTCTTACATAGCTCTATACTGGTCTGAAACTTAAGGTCATTTTCTCCTTGAATCTTTTGAGGGTTGATGGCTATCCTCATTCCTGCTGTTCTCTAGCCACACGTAATCTAGGTCATTAGGTGATTCTGTCCACACTCAGTGGGAATCTATTGTGTTATTCTTCTACCCTGCCAACAGTGCTGTTCTCCTGAATACACTGTAAAAGATATTCTGCCATCCAGTACTGTCTGTTCTGCCCTCTGGTAATCACTCTCCTCCCTCACTATTCACAAGAAAGGCTCAGTGTGTCTTCATTCTGTTTTTAATCGCTATCTTGGTCTATTCCTCTACGCCAAATTATTTCGTTTCATTCCCCTGTCATCCTTGTCATCTCTGCTTTTTATCTTGAACTGCTCTGCTGAGCTCTCATGTTCACAGTTCATTTCCCTTTGACTCAGTATGGATAAAAGTTCCACCCATCATCCAGTAGTGAGATGGGATTACAGCATGAGACTATCATATCTCTGCTAGTCTGCCATTGCAGTATATGTCCAGATGTTTTTATAGCAGACCATAGTAATCTTCTCATATTAAAACTACATGTATCTTCCAACAGGTTTTTGCTTTTGTTTTTTTTACTTCCTGTGAAAGTCTTCAGTTCTTAGAAGTTTTTCATATTTAAAAACAGTCATCAGGACAACAATTTTGTAAGACATTGCACATATCTTCATAAAGACTGAACTGAGTTACATGGCTTCTTAAGTTCTATTTTTTGTTTTAAAAATATCACACAAATATCTGGCATATTTTGAATGGGCTCTGGATGATGTATTTTTTTGGGTAGTTGTTCTTTCATTGATAACAGTTGAAGTAGTGTACACTGTATCTTTCAAGTCACAATTCCAAGAGAATGAAACCCCAAGCAAACATTTTTTTTTTTTCCACTCAGACAACAGTTACACATAATAGCATGTCTTGAAACAATAGCAATTGAAGAACTGTTTTTGGGACTGCTTTGATTAAGAAAGGGTAATATCATCAACATGGCTACTGTAAACTCCCCTTGGACAAAGGAGGCTATGCTTCCATTTGCAGTATAACATTTATATCTTGGACACCCTGGAAAGATAGGGGTTTAAGAGAGGGAAGAGAAGATGAAGAAAGAGTTACTAAAACCAGCAGTTAGAAAATACTGAAGATGTGACAGACATGGGTTTTAGAGCATATCACAGTTGTTAGGTCAGTTATTTTCATCACCATTTAGGGGCACCTAGAATGGTGTTCTCAAAAGTGAATGTTAACCTAGTCACAATGCCATGCTTACAAGGCTATATGGCATTTGGATCAGAGCTAGTTCATATTTTGCCAATTCAGAGATCAGCCAGACAGAGCTCAGCTGAGGTGCATGAACAAAGTAATTCTGACGATGAGTGATTTAGATGAATTGGCCTTATCAGCCAGGAAGTTCATGGGCTAGTTAATTTTGTGTTTTTCTTGAAAATACATTTTATTAGGTACCATTAAGATGTTAAAACATTCCAAAATAGCTACCTTTGTATACAGCAATTTAACAAGTTAATAAATCTCACTATCTTTGGGAATCTGGAAGGCAATAGTATAGTATTATATGTTTGGCTTCATACTAGAATCATCTCTCCCTGTCCTGAGACACCACACTAAGCATGCTTTGCATTGATATGAAAAGAACTTGGCTTATGTACACTGCAGCTTCCTTAAGGGTTAAATGTGAATGTCATATTCAGATAAAAGGAAGTGAGAAAAGAAATTTAAATGGTTATTTTCTTATCATATATTTAACTGATGTGAATACATAATTTTCTCAAGAAATAATTATCATCACTTGATTTTTCACTCCAAAGCTATTATATTTCTTATGTTTTTAAAATTTCTCATTATTCCATAGGCAATTTTTAGGTAAGAAAATATTTATATACATACCCAGGAAAGGTATTCAGTGTTATTGGAGACTGGGTAAAGATCAGTTTGTTGATAACAGACTCATGAAGGTCTGCTATGGTTTAGCCCCAATCAGCAACTAAGCACCACACAGACGCTCACTCACTCCACCCACCCGAGAGGGATGGGGGAGAGAATCGAAGGAACAAAGTAAGAAAACTCGTGGGTTGATATAAGAACAGTTTAATAATTAAAATAAAACATCAATAATAATAATATAATGAAAAGGAAAATAATGAGAGAAAGAGAGGTGAAACCTTGGAAGAAAGCAAAAAAAAAACCCAACAACTGTTGCAACCGCTCACCACCTTCCTATCGATGCTGCCAGTCCCCAAGACAAAATTCTTGTTTCCCCCAGCCAACTTCCCCCAGTTAATATACTGG
>WEKW01011422.1:11696-34196 GCA_013389905.1 Sula dactylatra
TCTAATAAAAAGAAGGTGTCAAAAGTTTTAATACAGAATGAGAGTATGATTTAATAAGCATAACAGAGACTGAGAGAAATGGTTCACATGAAAGTGATTTCATATTAAATGGTGTAATCTATTTGGGAACGATAGTGTTAAAAAAGAGAAGTTATTCCTTTGTATATCAAGGATTTGACTGTTACCTCTGAAGTCCAATATGTAGAAGAAGTTAGAACTGAAGAAATTCTGGCTAATACCAGAAAGAAAGCACTAACATAGCTGGCAAGATGCTGGGGATCTACTATAAACCTTGAAACCGGAATCAGCTGAACATGGCTTACCGGTGATTTCCAGCACAGGATAATAGTATTAATTAAGAAGCAGAATCTGCAGTATTTGTAACTACAGAACCAACCTTAAGATAAATAAATACCTTATTTATTCTGCTTCCTATATTGTTACATTGTTTAATGAACCATACCATTAGTGTTAGATGAATATGGAGTAAGATACATTTTATGCATCTTGTGACTTTATAAACATGGTGTATATTCAAAATACTAAGTAATTAATCTAAAGCATTACTTCCTTCAGGGCAGCAGACACCCATATTGAGATGACTGACTTTTATTTACCAAATTTACTAGATAGGTATTTTTCTAGCCTGCATACTAAAGCATACAACTCATATTTCCCTGACAAGCAGTCTCAGTTCAATAAAGCTTAAAACTGCCTGACTCATTCTCCTCTTGTTAAAGGAGATTTAACTATGGAGGCATCTGCTGAAAAAACACAATAAAGGAGGACAAATGCTATCTAGCAAGTTCTTGTTACTCATCAGTGACAATTTTTTTATATAAAAAACAGAGACACAATCTAGGTGTGATTGTCACTAATCAGTTGGAAGGAGCTAGTTAGGAAGGTGAAGATGACGGGCAAGACAGACAGGGGAGAGACTCTTGAACAGGGATAAAAGCCTAACAGTAAACCAAAAAGCAGACAACTTCAAGGAACATTCAGAAAACGCAGGTGGAAATAATCATCTGCAAATATGCAGGATGTGGGACAACTGGTCATACTGTTCAAGGGGAACCAGATGTTACAGTATGTCACAAAGCTGAGCAGGCATCAAGACGGTGATGCTATAACAAAAAAAGGCAGAAATCATGCTCGAATACACAAACAAGGGGGGTATTGCCTGTGAAAAACAGAAAATGATCCATCTGTTTTACTACACAAGTTTGTAAGATATTGGTCACTGGGGAAAGTACTGCGTTCAGCCTTGGGAATCCTAGGCTGGGATGAAGTAGATGACTTAAAGAGTACTGAGAAGAGGAATAGAATGAACATATGCTGAGAAAGAGTGATATAGGTAGAAAGGGAAAAAACTCCACAACAACTACTTGATCTAGAAAAGAGTAGACTGAAGAGGGTGAGGAAAAGCCACCATAACAGTTTTCCAATACATGACAAGCTCCTGCAAAGAAGCTCTGTGACCTTCCTGAATGGTCCTCTATATATGTCTGTGATTAACAGAATGAGAAGACTTGGGATTAAACTGCAGCAAAGGTCATTTAGGTTAGATCAAATAAAATCTTCATAGCAGTAAAACGCTGGTATGGATTTCCTTGAAGTGTCATGACTACATTAGATGAATATATCTGAAATGATCCAGAGATATTTTGTCTTAGTGGGTAAAGGGGATGGGCAATGTTACTATTGTAGCTGTTCTCAGATTTATGTTTTTGTGAATTTTCTGGATTGACAGAGGTTCCAAATGGAATAAAACTAAGTTTTACATATAGCAAATATTTACAGATATGAGATAAGCAAAAAATACCCACAAATCTCACTGAACACAGTTCTGCAGTGTCATTTTTCCAAATAAGTGTGTCACCATTGTGGGTCTACATGCTGCATGTATAGAGTCCACATAGCTTAGCTGAATCAAAAGCCAACTAAGAAATAATAGAAATTTAGAGATACGCAACCAATTAATATTTAGAGTATGGATTTACACAATGGACTATTGAGCCAGATTCTCATCCAGGATAATCTAAACCATACCTGCACACAAAGGAAATCATGCTGCTCAACATTATTGAGTTACATGGGCCTCTGCAGTTTGCCACAAAAGGTTTCAAGATGGAAATCCTCTTTGGAAGCTTTTCTAACATGTATACATCCCACCCTGGACTAACTTGTTCACTGTGGCTGAATCTTCATTTTGCTACGGGGAAGATATAATTTGCTATCACTATGTGCAGTCACTGATTCCTTGCATCAGTAAACAAGAGAGCAGTCAGGGAAGAAAATGTGACTTCAAAAACACCAAGGCATTTGAAGTGCCCCGACTTCCTCCACTGCTTGTTCTGATGATGTGTTGCCTTGGGAATGCACAAAAGCAATAGTTTTTCTCCTGCACCTGTGATCTGCTTGACACAAGGAGCACTGATTAGCTATCAGGGAGCTATGAATCATCCCCCAGTTCTGTTGACCAGTTAATATTCACCTCAGGGGGAGATAACATGCCATTAATGTACACCAGAAACTTATGATCTGCCCATTCAGACAGCAGTATCCCATCCCTCTCCCATAGCATGCTTCTGAAATATTCCCTGTGCAGGAGCCAGGGAGTTGGCTCCACCAGCTGTAGAAGTGATGACTTTTCCACTGGGAGGATGCTTTGGTTTTGCTTCTTTCTGACCCCATTATGCTGCTTGAAGGCAGCCAATGTGACTGTGTGTGTCTGAAAGGTAGCCGCTGAGCTTCTAACAGACCACCGAGGACTCTGAAAAGTCAAGGTCTGCTGCTAATGGTTATAATAGGTAAAAGGTCCTCCCTTTGGCCTACCACTTAAAGAAGGGAGAAGGAAAGCAGGTGACACTGAAAAAGGATGCTTGCTGCTGCAGAAAAAAGGAGAACTGCTGCTCTTAAATGGGAAGAGTCAGACTGCTGTTAGAGGGGAAATTTGTAAAGGGTTCCTGAACTTGGATCCAGCTCCTGCTGGTAACACAGGACCACCCTGCTCCAGTGGCAGCTTTGCTAAAATATAAAGGAAAAATGATTGCTTAGGGACAGGAGTTCATGGGTACGTAGTATAGTTAGCTGCCTAACAGCGTTAAAAGTGTTAAAAGTGTTAAAAGTGTTACCTAACAGTGTTAGCTGTTACCACTGTTGTTTATGTTAAGTCATATGTTTCTGAAAATCTTACCCTTACTCAGCATTGCTATGTGGTCTTGTGAAACACCAAACAGAAGAAGCAAAGCAGCTGGGGCATTGTATCTGTTGTGTTTAAATTCAGAAATGTTCTAATAATTTACTAATTAAGTCTTACTAAATTGAAGAATAAGTGAGAAGAGCAGGGGCTCAATGACATTTTGCATATAATACTCAAGTCCTTTGTACTTAATACTTTGGCTTGTTCTAACTTTTCCTTTATCCCTGCTGTCACCAACATGCATTTTAAAAGCTTGCATGGGATTTATTCTTTTTGTTTCCATGGCAGCAATAAGACTGATCCCTCAGATATGGAAATCTCCATTCATTCTGAAAATTGTTTCCTGGCAAAATTGTCTTAGTTCAGAATCTTGTAGTTGAATATACAGGAATTTTATCTTTACTTATATCATGTATAGATTTATTTTTATATGTAGTCAAGGACAGAGACATTTGGCCTGCTTCCTGGGCTACCAATTGTACTAGCTGATGCTTTTGTTGTGCTTCAATTTCTATCTTGAATTAGGAGTTAACTATTTTGCTGGCCTTCAGACTAATATAACCACATTTTTGGCTGTGCAGCTTGTGGTATTTCTGTTTCCAGCAAAATGAATGCAAATTTTGTTACTTCAACAGAGGAAAGCAAGAGCACATCTGCTATTTAGCGTATTTGATCATTTTAGTTGAATGATGATAGACTTTGCAGAGAATTATTTATCTGGTTTTGTGGATTCATCTTCCAATCAGTTATTCAAAAAGTTACAGATTATATTTTTGTTGTATTTATGTTGGGCCCCATTTTATTTTACAAAGCTCTTAATTAATCTTGCAAATCAATAGGAAAAAAAATCCCTTTGCCTTGCTTTCTAAGCCATCTATTTGATTTTTAATTCCTTACCCTTGATTAAAATTGAAATCAGATAGATTTGCCTGCAAGCATGGGGGAAATCAAGCTCAGACACCTGAGTAGAAGTGAAATTGGACCAGGAATAAATGCTTCTAGGTTAGCAACTGTGGTGAGATAAATGACAGAGGTGGGGGTGAAGAAAGAGAAGTTCTGTGATGATGTCCTCAGGGCTTCCTACAGTCAGCAGCTCTGGCTTTTTTTCATTCATTCTGTAGCCTTTCAACCTCTGACATAGTAATAGGTTAAGCTGTGAAATACCACTTATTTACATGGGGGTAAAATATTCAAATGACTTGCTAAAGGAGCTTAAAGCACTATAATTAACCCATCACAAAATATAATATACCACAAATGCTTTTTAAAGTTTAAGCTACTAATGATGCTCAGCATGCATTAACATTTTCCCCATTTTTTATGTGTCATACATCAGTGGTTAGATAAACACTCTGATTACCATCAGTTTTATGTCACTTTGAGAGTCCAAGTTGATAACTGCCATTAATCACAATCTCAGCAGCACGGCACTTTGAGCATCTCTACCACAGAGCTCTGACAGCAGTGACCAATAAGGAATGTAACATGTTCTGGTGAATACCAAACAGTGTGCTTCATTGCTTTATACTGCCATACCATTTGAACCACAGAGAACCTCCAAGAACAATGAATATTAGGGAGGCTGTTTGTATGCTTTGTACTCAGGATAGTTTCTTTCTCTTGGGAACTAAAATACAAACCTGTAGTGATTAAACTGAGAGTGGCTTTGTTCATGCTCATTCATATTGTATCAACTATGATAAAAGCCCTCTGGCCTGTGAGGCCATGTATTTTCTAACTGAGGTTCAGAGAGAGATAAGCTGTTGCAGGAAAAGTTAGCTTACTTACTTACTTACTTACTTACTTACTTACTAACAAATAGTTAGGAAAAATAGCAGTACTGGGAATATCACTATCGGGAATTGTTCATAACAGAATTTTGGTCCTGATTCAGCAATTTTCACAATATTCTCAGTTTGACAACAAAACAACAGCTGAATATAAAGCTTCTGAGCAAAAGACAAAATTCAGCATGAATTATTTCAAGCTTCATGATATTGATAGTTTGTCCACGATTCTTCTTTTTTTTTTGAGGTGGGAAGGGAGGAACTAATTTATGCTTCTTTGGACATTGATCTAATATTACTGACTCTACAGACTACGTATACAGATGTTCTGAGCTATCAGATCTTACATGGTTTATCTATAAGAAAGTGTAAGTTCATTCACATGCATTTTGGTGACTACATGAATGTCTATATACATACTGTAGTTCTCTTAACATATGTCAAATCCATTATATATTTAAAAAATACCTTTTTTTGTTCTGTAACCACTTCTTCAGCAGTTCAGATGGACCCATTAATAGGTCACTGAGGAAGTTACAAATGGAAGCAGAGATTGATGTTTCTCTGTAAACCAGTTATAGAAACATCATTCAATAGGGGAAAGTCAATCATTATTAATGTAACTGAAAAAAAACCTAGGGAGGGAAGATGCAGTAAAAAACTGAACTTTATTATAACTTCATACATGCCATGTTAAAGAGATTCCATATGTAACTTACGTAACAATTATTCTACTTAACGATAAAACTTTTTATTTTATAGACATAAATTATCATTCACTTAGTTTGAACATTGCTGTTCATGTAAGATTAATGTTGCTGCAAGCAACATGAACACTAAACACAAAAAGTACAAGATGAACTTGCAGATTTCAGAGCCTTATGGAATAAATTTATGGGATGTATAAAAAGGCTGGTGAAGTAAGTGAAATTGAAATTTGCCATCCTTGAAAGTGTTTAAAATCGGGATATATGTCGCTATGAATAGAAACTGACTTAGCCTATACTCACTCTTCTTATTTTTAGACAGGATATTAATTTTGTAATTTTTAATATTTACAGCCATTCTTCTCCAATTTATGTGACTGACCTTCTTCATAGTTCATTAATGTAGAACTTTTTATTGTCTTTTGAACTGACCATACTTTTGCCCTAACATAAAACGATAACAATTTTCATGACCTATGATACTGAGGAGGTCAGACTTGATTAGCTAAAGGTCTCTTTTGGCCTGAAAAACCTCTTAAGTAGCAGGTTTTTTTGCTGGAAATGTCATAACAATTGTGTCTGACTGCATGTTATTAAATTAAATTATATGCCTACTGAAAGCTAACTTGTTTCTTAAAAAGTACAACTAAATGAAAAATACTGCATTTAAAGATATGAGGCAAATTTTGAGCACTCTATCTTATTCTTTTCTGACTAGGTTACCTATTATCCACAGTAGCTGTGTTTCTTACAGGCATATACTAAGGGATACATTTCATGTGTGAATCATCTCCTCAGGCAAAGAAAGGCATCTACTTTCTTTACTGAAGTATTTTCTTGGTAAACATTTCTCTTTTTTTTTTTTATTTGGAGCTTTTGTTTTTCTGTAATGTGGTGTTTTGTTTCAAATTCATATGTAGCTATGCATTTGTTTAGTTAGAAAGGCAAGGTTAGAAAAAAACTACAGTCATGCCTCTCATCTGAGCAGAAAGTGCTAAAACACATAACAAACTCCTAGGAAAATTTGTGTCTTGATAAGTTTAATCTCCTTCATAAGATGACTTCTTCCTCCTTCAATAAAAGAAGGTCATGCTGATCATGACCTCTGGCCTGGAGGGAATGTTTTTCACTGTTCTGAGCCCCAGGTATGTAGTTTTGTTGGCCATAAAGGCAAGGCCATTAGTTCAATTCCAAAAAGACTACACAGTTGCAATCACTTTTTAGAGCCCTGTCCTCTCCTTCTGTCTTACGTTGCTCAGATTTCTTTTATTCATGAGCAGATCTCATGCAAACACTAGGTCAATCTTGAAGTAAATCACGTGGCTGCACATTGCAGCAGGCAGGCAGGCTTGCATGGCACATCCCCAGGTCTCCTGAAGGTTACATGTAAATTTTAAAAATATATCAATATTTGATCGTGTGAGGAGCCTAGCAATAGGGTATACAGGATCCTAGTACAACACAAGAGGATGTACCTTTATGGGGGTACCAAAACCATTTTTAGCATACTTCTCTTTTAAAGGGAGGTGGTAGGATCTGCTAAATCAGTCAGATCAAACACCATAAAGAGGATCAGGAAAGGAGAACAAATGTTTGCCTTTTTCTGCTCACTGGATGGATCATCCAGCAGTGTCATTCTGCTTCATTTCCTCGTCCTGGAATGAATCCCAGTTGTGCCAGATGCAGATAATTAGGTGAATACATGTAAAATATGCATTATATTATATCTTATATGCATATATAACTAATGCAATATGAAAGGCAGACATTTGGCTAGCTTCTGTGTGGGTATGCTCATTCTGCAGCTGAAATCTGCTCTGTATACACCGAACTTACTTTTCAAGCTGTGAATTTAGTAACTCTACAACTGAAGACAGTGACAAAGCTACAGGTTCAAGATTAGGAACAATTAGCTCATTTTCTGTCATTTTCCACTATACCATGAAGTATGTTATTGAAAACAAAAGATACATCAAATAAAAAGCATTTTAGAGATGCATTCAATCCTGTTTTTCCCTGCATTCAAAACATTATTAACTTTTCATTTTTAATTTTGTGGTATTCTGAATCATAAGGCAGAAAACACAATACAAAAGACTAGATAAAAATAAGAGAGCACTGCTCTGTTTGTACTGCCTTCAGTCTAGAGTGCCTCCTGCTTACATTTCTCCAAAAATTTCCCTTGAAAGACTAAAGCTGGAGAATTCTTATATTTTTTAAAAGTTCAGACTCTCATAAATGTAATATTTAATATTAAAATGTAATATTTAATATTTAGCCTCCTCGAGGGTAGAAAGGCTCTACGTAGCGATCTGGACAGGCTTGATCAATGGGCTGAGGTTAATTGTATAAGGTTTAACAAGGCCAAGTGCCAGGTCCTGCACTTGAGGAACAATAACCCCATGCAACGCTACAGGCTTGGGGAAGAGTGGCTGGAAAGCTGCCAGGCAGAGAAGGACCTGGGGGTGCTGGCTGACAGCCAGCTGAGCATAAGCCAGCAGTGTGCCCAGGTGGCCAAGAAGGCCAACAGCATCCTGGCTTGTATCAGGAATAGTGTGGCCAGGAGGAGCAGGGCAGTGATCGTGCCCCTGTACTCGGCACTGGTGAGGCCGCACCTCAAAGAGTGTGTCAGTTTTGGGCCCGTCACTACAAGAAGGACATTGAGGCGCTGGAGTGGGTCCAGAGAAGGGCAACAAACCTTGTGAAGGGTCTAGGAGCACAAGTCTTACAAGGATCGGCTGAGGGAACTGGGGTTGTTTAGTCTGGAGAAGAGGAGGCTGAGGGGAGACCTTATTGCTCTCTACAACTACCTGAAAGGAGGTTGTAGTGAGGTGGGTGTTGGTCTCTTCTGTCAAGTTACTAGTGATCGGACGTGAGGAAGTGGCCTCAGGCCTGAACCTGTGCCAGGGGAGGTTTAGATTGGATATTAGGAAAAATTTCTTTACTGAAAGAGAGGTCAGGCACTGGAACAGGCTGCCCAGAGTGGTGGTGGAGTCACCATCCCTGGAGGCGTTCAAAAAACGTGCAGATGTGGCTCTTCAGGCCATGATTTAGGAGATATAGTAGTGTTAGGTTGACAGTTGGACTTGATAATCCTAGAGGTCTTTTCCAACCTTAATGATTCTATGATTCTATGATTCTATGATTAAAGTACTGAGTTGGGAAAAACTCACCAACCCCTCTTCCCCCCCAGCCAACAAAAACCTCCTAGATATTGAAATTTTGATTCAGTGTAAAAATATAGTCATTTTTTTCCTGAAGTTCTCAACAAAATATAGGCTAAGGAACAACAAGATTGCCTCACACAAAATCATAAGGAATATAGCACTTCAAAGTTTTGCCAAAACATAAAGATTTTTGGAAAGTTTTCTGCTTGCGTTTGTTTTGACAGTTTTTGAAATATATTGTTGTGACTGTGTCAGTATTGCCATGTGGTTATTTATTTATCCTAACACAGATGTTCATGATAAGCACTAATAGTTTTAATTCTAGTTTGTCTATATTCAAAGACCTTTCATGTAAGACTATGACCTTGCTAAAGTCATGCAATTACCTTTGAGTCTGTTCTGTTATGCAGGGTAATTAAGCACAAACGTTTGACACTGTTTTTATTTTAATCCAAATCACATTACATGTGTGAATTATCAACCCCCAAAAGTAAAAAATATCCTCATTCCCATTCTGCCTAACCTGGGTGCTAGAGGATTTACTGAAATCCCCTATTAGCAAATTTTTTGATATATACCTGTGCCTCAGGTACTTCTGTTCTGTCCAGTTTTCTGCATGTGTGGGTGATCTCCAAGGAAAAAAATCCAAGTTCAAATGTGTCATATGATGCTTTAGCTTGTGTTAGTTGTCTGAAACAGTTAAGTATTTCACAAAGATCAAATTAAAAGATGACATTTTCTAGGTTTTCCATTATCTGTGCTAAAGATTGCTTGACTGCATCTTTCCCAAAGCAGAGGATTGGCTCATAGATTTTAAATGGTGTGGGCATTTTGGTTCCAAATATTACAATCAGTTCAAGCTGTATTGCTTGGAAAAATAAATTTTCAATGTGCAATAGGGTTTTCTAGGTGGACATAATCACCAGTTCTGTGGCACTCCAAAGTGCCACTTGGTATTATTTGACTTTATCAATGCTGTGCATTCAGCTGTCTACTACTCCTGCATTGATAAGCAAAACCCTAAATGAAGCTTCATGTGGAAACGATCAGAACTTAAGATCATGTACATGAACTGTACTGTTGGAAATGCTATCTGTCAAGTGATATGTACCTTACACATCAGCTGTCCTCAACTACCATTCTTAATATCCAGGATCCTCTGCAGCATAACCTATGTTTTTACATCAAAGGGCATTGCCATATGGTCATTTTTCCCTAACCCTAGTAACTTCTTTCTCACACTTGGTATGGTATTTCACCTTTGAAATAACACATACTACAAAGGAATTGAAAAGAACAGGTTTTTGTGTTTCAGCTGCTGCCAACCAACTGCTCATTTCTGATTCTGTAGAGTGTGGTAGATAAAAGAGATTATATACCATGTTTTAATTTCTTCCCCTTGGGGTGATCACCATCTGGTAAAAATTGATAGAAACACTGCTGCTTTAAGCACAGTAGAATACTAGTTTTACTTGAGCTTATTTTAAGATCCAATGTCTGCTAACGCCTGATAGGGCTGTAGTAAGTTGTCAAAAATAAAAAAAACCCCAATAACTCCTCAATTTGCTACATGTAGTCAAAAATATTAAATGAATGAACCTCAATGGCTAGTATTCTTTTTGGGGCACACTCAGGTATTCCTGTACTTCCCAAGTCTCCCTCATTTCTGGATGTCTAAGGAGTAAATTGTAATCTATGTTATTAATAATACAGCCAACAGAAAGGATAACATGCAAACAAAAATTCGACTATGTCTTTCACTATAGAAATATGGTAGCAACATATATTAATACACACACATTCTATAAGTATATATAGAAAAATAGGCAATAGATTTCAGATGCCATGTTTTCATAAGGTAAAGATAGAAATCAGTGAAGTTTATGCATTTTCACCTCTTCACATTCACAGGCAGTATTATTGCATGTATCTTGAGAGCTGAACAAAACTATTTGCTGTGTCTGAAGGACATTCTGAGCTATTCCTCTACATATACATTTTTCCACACAAGTTATCTATGGAAAAAAATCAGATGACTTTCCTCCAACAAATGCAGAGGAGAAAGCCTATGATATCATCTTAGTCAAGTGACAATAAGTTAAAATACATTCCTACTTTACTGAGGGATAATGTTATCACTGTAGTGCTTTCAGTCAGAGTAAGATGATTCATCCTGTGTATCCTAGAGCATTAGTAATGAACATCACACTAACACTTCTAGTGCTTGAACTTTTACAACTTATGTTCCAAACTCTTTAAAGTCTGGCAACCAATACCAACAATCTGTCTTGAACATCCTTCTATTCTGGGCAGTTAGACCCTTAAATTGGGAGTGATTGATTCTGAGCAATATATAATTGCATTAAATACAAAGACAAAAGTAGAGGTTAAAGTAGGCATAGACATAGAGCCTCACTTTATAAAGTCTTGTCCTATCACATACTTTATAGCATGTCAACATGACTTACCTTTGTCATCCTGATGTTCCTTGGGCTTGTAGTTCTTTATCCTGCAAAACAATCCCACTGAAGTAATTGAATTCACCTGAGATTTCACCTCCAGAAATAAAGGCCAATATGTTTCTCTTGCATTGGTAATGAACATGTACTTACAACCCTTACAAACCAATATTACAGAATCACAGAATTGTATAGGTTGGAAAAGACCTTTAAGATCATGAAGTCTGACCATAAATCTAACACTGCCAGTTCACCACTAAACCGTGTCCCTAAGCGCCACATCTACACATCTTTTAAATACCTCCAGGATGGCGACACAACCACTTCCCTGGGCAGCCTGTTCCAATTCCTGACAACCCTGTCAGTGAAGTAATATTTCCTAATATGCGGTCTAAACCTCCCCTGGTGCAGCTTGAGGTTATTTCCTCTCATCCTATCACATGTTACTTGGGAGAAGACACAGATATCCACCTTGCTATTACCTCCTTCAGGTAATTGTAGAAAGTGGTATGGTCTCCCCTCAGCCCCCTTTTCTCCAGGCTAAAGAACCCCTGTTCCCTCAGCTGCTCTTCATAAGACTTGTGCTCTAGACCCTTCACCAGCTTTGTCGCCCTTCTCTGGACATGCTCCAACACCTCAATGTCTTTCTTGTAGTGAGGGGCCCAAAACTGAACACAGTATTTGAGGTGCGGCCTCACCAGTGCCGAGTACAGGGGCACATTCACTTCCCTACTCCTCCTGGCCACATTATTCCTGATACAAGCCAGGATGCCGTTGGCCTTCTTGGCCACCTGGGCACACTGCTGGTTCGTGTTCAGCTGGCTGTCGCCCCCAGGTCCTTCTCTGCCCGGCAGGTTTCCAGCCACTCTTCCCCAAGACTGTAACGTTGTATGCGGTTGTTGTGACCCAAGTGCAGGACCCGGCACTTAGCCTTCTTGAATCTCATACAGTTGGCTTTGGCCTATCGATCCAGCCTGTCCAGATCCCTACGTAGAGCCTTTCTACCCTCAAGCAGATCAAAACTGCCACACAACTTGGTGTCGTCTGCAAACTTACTGAGGTGCACTCGAACTCCAACACTGAGCCCTGGGCAACACCACTTCTGACTGGCTGCCAACTAGATTTAACTCCATTCACCACAATTCTTTGGGCCTGGTCATCCAGCCAGATTTTTACCCCGTGAAGAGTATGCCCATCCAAGCCATGAACAGCCAGTTTCTCCAGTAGAATGCTATGGGAAACAGTGTCAAAGGCTTTACTAAAGTCCAGGTAGACAACATCCACAGCCTTTCCCTCACCCACTAAGTGGGTCACCTTGTCATAGAAGTAAATCAGGTTAGTCAAGCAGGACCTGCCTTTCACAAACCCATGCTGACTGGGCCTGGTCCCCTGGTTGACCTGTACGTGCTGCGTGATGGCACTCACGATGATCTGCTCCACAACCTTCCCTGGCACCGAGGTCAGACTGACAGGTCTACTGTTCCCCAGATCCTCCTTCCGGCCCTTCTTGTAGATGGGCATCACATTTGCTAATCTCTGGGGCCTTCCCTGTTAGCCAGGAGTGCTGATGAATGATGAAAAGTGGCTTGGTGAGCACTTCCACCAACTCCCTCAGTACTCTTGGGTGGATCCCATCCAGCCCCACAGACTTGTGTGTGTTTAAGTGATATAGCAGGTCACTAACCATTTCCCCTTGGATTATGGGTGTTTTTTTCCTCTCCTCATCCCTGTCTTCCAGCTAAGGGGGCTGGGTACCTCAGGAACAACTGGTCTTACTCTTAAGACTGAAGCAAAGAAGGCATTAAGTACCTCATCCTTTTCCTCATTCCCTTTCACTATGTTTGTCCCTGTATCTAATAAAGGCTGGAGATTCTCCTTAGCCCTTCTGTTGCTATTGTATATATAGAAGCATTTTTTTATTGTCTTTTACAGCAGTAGGCAGATTAAGTTCTAGCTGGGCTTTGGCCCTTCTAATTTTCTCCTTGCATAACCTCATTACACCTTTATAGTCCTCCTTCCTCCAAAGGTCATAAACTCTCCTTTTTTTCCTGAGTTTCAGCCAAAGATCTCTGTTCAACCACGCCAGTCTTCTTCCCTGATGGCTTGTCTGTTGGCACATGGAGACAGCCTCTTCTTGTGACTAAGACTTCCTCCTTGAAGAATACCCAGCCTTCCTGGACTCCTTTCCCCTTCAGGACTGCCTCCCAAGGGACTCTGTCGATAAGTCTCCTAAACAGGCCAAAGTCTGCCCTCTGGAAGTCCAAGGTGGCAGTTCTGCTGACCCCCTCCTTACTTCTTCAGAAATTGAAAACTCTACCATTTCATGATTGCTATGCCCAAGATGGCCTCCAATCATCACCTACAAGTCCTTCTGTGTTCACAAACAACAGGTGCAGGCACCTTCCCTAGTTGGCTCACTCACCAGCTGTGTCAGGAAGTTATCTTCCACATACTCCAGAAACCTCCTAGACTGTTTCCTCTCCACTGTATTGTATTTCCAGCACACATCTGGTAGATTGAAATCCCCAATGAGGACAAGGGTTAGCAATCATGAGGCTTCTCCCAGCTGCTTGTAGAATTCATCTGCCTCTTCGTCCTGGTTGGGTGGTCTGTAACAGACTCCCACCATGATATCTAACCTGTTGGCTTTCCCCCTGATTCTTACCCATAAACACAACCCTATTGTCACCATCATTAAGCTCTAGACAATCCAAACTCTCCCTAACATACAGAGCTACCCCACCACCTCTCCTGCCTTGCTTATCCCTTCTGAAGAGTTTATAGCCATCTATTGTAGCACTTCAGTTGTGTGAGTCATCCTACTATGTTTCTGTGATGGCAACTCTATCATAGCTGTACAATGGCTTCCAACTACTTCTCTTTATTGCCCATGCTGCGTACATTATGTAGAGGTGCTTCAGCTGGGATGTCGTCCGTGTCACCTTCTTAAAGGAACACCCCCTAATTCCTTTGAGGCGTTTCACTGGTGTTCCCCTCTTGGCTTGTATTATCTCAGTAGCCTCTAGCTGATATCTGTACAACTTCAGCTGTGCTTCAGTGAACCCAGCACATCTCAGGAACACAGACTGAGTGCCCTCTCTCAGTCCCTCTCTAGCACCCTGTCCCTCTAACCTTGGCATGTCATCCCTCAGCTTGTCTTGGGCAAGCCTGATATTAACCTCCTCCCACTTCAAGTCTAATCTTAGCACAATCACCTCACTGAATTAATTCTTCCAAAACAAGTGTACTGCACAACTCCAAAATTTACTCTTTCCTTTTCTGAAGCACTGAGAGATACACAAAAAGGCTGTGTTAAAGTAACTGTATGAAGCAAAGTCTCTTCTCCAACCCAGAAACAAAGATAATTGAACAAAGACTGACAGAAAAGACTGCAGTGTAAGGTGAGACCCATTTCTTACTCTATCCTTTTTTTGCCTGTGGTATCTTGCTTTAGCTGACTAAAGAATGCTTGGATTTGGCTCTTTTCTAAGTTACTGTAATTATCTGTGTTTAAAGGCTTTTGGAAAACATAGAGTTTGTAGATATCAAGTCCATCATAGCTGATGAAATGAAATGTCAGAGGCCAGAGAAAAGTAGTATCCCCCCACACACCATGATTGTGTTCAGTGCAGTGCACAGTAACAGCAAAAGTTGTCACTGTGGGGCCAAGGCATAGCTTTCCCACTTATTCCCTCTCTATTTAAAAAACAAAACAAACAAACAAAAAAAAAAACCAAAAGAAAAAAGATTTTAAAACCCACAAAACCTCAAAAAACCTCATAGAGAGCAAGGGAACAGAATGGGCAAATGACTTCCCAGCAGTCACAGAAGGGAAGGTCAAAACAGACATCTGAGTGCAGGCCTGCCAGGCCCTGGGGTTAGCATCACCGCTGCAGGAAAAACCGTCCTCTCTGCAAGACAGACAGTGTAATGTTGATTGAACATCCACTCTGTGGAATACCTACATTTTATGGTGTGCCACGACAGACTTTTTCAGCTGGCTTTTATCAGAAAAGCTTGATTTTGAAGCCTTTGTTCCCTTTATTATTTGCTTTTTGATTAAACATCACCCATTGTTATATATTCTGAGAAATGGTGGCCCTGCAGCAGTTGTAAATTGATAGCTAGATGTGGAGGAATAGGAAGGGAAAGGAAAAAAAAGAAAAGGAGAAAAGTTGCTTAGTTAAGTGAGAAAGAAAGCTAATAAAAATAGGTCAGGCAATTTCAGCCCTTTCTCATATGAAACAAATGGGCTAATCCTAAGTAGAAGTCACACATCAGGATCTTCAGTGTATCTGGGGCTCATCAGTAAGTGGCATATAAGTAGCAATATAAAAATCCTTTTTCACCAATGTCAGGAAGAGTTTGCAGGATAATAGATTATCCTGCAAAGAACTTGTATTACATCTGCCTTGTTACCTAGCATTGAATAAATATTGCAGAAATTAAACTGATCTGTTATCCAGGTTGTACTCAGTAATGATTAAGCTGAAGAAGTATATATTAAGATATCAGGATTTTTGTTAAAAATCTGTAAAACTGTAATCTAAATAGGTGGAAAAAAGAAAACAGAAGGTGAGGGGTTTTTTCACCTCAAAGGACAACCACTTTAGTTTCATAGTTCTGGAAACAGAACCATCCATAATATAATGAAACAATGTCCAAAGTAACTCACTTAAAAAGTCTACAAATTGAAATCCTACTGAAACTCCTACTTAACTGTCTGTTGTAATTAAACTCATCATGGAATCATTAAAAAAGAAAAAAAAGGGAAAGTATTTAAAACAGAAGGGGAGGAAACTTTCAGATTCAGGCAGATAAATAGAAGACATTATTATTCAGGAAAGATTTTGCTAGTTGTATTTGGATCACAAGCTATAGCAACTGTTAGCATGTGTCACTGCCTCTAATGGTATATGGGTTCAATCAGAGCACACAGAATGCCAGATGGGACTGGAGGAAGCTGTCAGCAGAAAGAAACTATGCTCTCTGATTTTTGCATTCCTGTGCAAAAAGCCACTATTGTCAATTGTTTTTATCTGTAAAGCCAATGCTTTTGTTATAAATCTTGGCATGATCTGGAATTACAAAGCCAGCAAGCACCAGATGGCTGAAGAGATTCAGACCAGGTCTACAGCCTCCTGCCAGCCCTGCTTCAGCAATCAGGAGTATGCAGAAATACGATCCCCATTAAACACGTCTGGGTGAGCAGACGCTCCTCACGTGTAGACACAGTAAGTATGCTGGCAAAACTGTAGCATGACTGGTGGTACAGATGCTTGAGGAAGGTAAGGAAGAAGATTATTTAGACTAGTGCAAACCACAGCATTGCTGTAATGGAGAATAGCTGTAAACTGCAGTCACAGATTAGCCCTAGTGTAGGCATTGCTTTAGATGGTAATGAATATCAACACCATGTCAAGATTACTTTGCCATTGATTAGGCAGTTGCTAATATGAAATTATGCCTTTGCTCAAGCAGAAAAAGAAAATATCTTTACCACTGAGAAAGATAGCCTTTCTCCAAAACTTTGAAACCTAAATTTCTAAGAGCCAGAAGAAAGATTAAAACCACTCGATGGAAAGCACACCCGTGATCTTGTGAGAAGTTTCTGCAAGAACATGGAACTGAACAGAGGTTGCCTAAATCCTGTTCTAGTGTCCTGGCACAAGGCCATTTTGCCTCATCTACTGACATGCAAATAAGTTGAAATGAAATGTTTCCTTCATTCTTTTTGTGTGCAGGTGGTTCTTAATTCCATGACCTGTGAGGATATCAAATTATTTCTTTTTAATAGAAAACAAAAATAAAACCTGTCATTTCTCTGAGAGGCAAGGTAGGTTCTACTTTGCAACCACGTACCTTTTGTCCAGTGGTAAATGCCAGCAGAGTGAGCTCCCATTTGTCTGCAATATGTCATGCAGTCTATCCTGTAGTTGAAAATTTCTGATGAACTTTAACTTTTCCTTGCTTTTCTCTAGTCTTCTTCATAGAGCCCCACTCATGCCCTGAAGTGGATTGCTGTTAGGAGATCTTGTGGGAAACATGATGAGGGTGCAGAAAATGAAGGGAGAAAAATCATTTGAGTGCCTAATAAAAGCATCAGTTGTGAGGTTCAAAATGATTCTTTAACTTTTGTGCGTTTATTAGAATCATAGAATATCTCAAGTTGAAAGGGACCCATAAGGATCATCAAGTCCAACTCCCTGTTCTTCACAGGACTACCTAACTCTAAACCATATAACTAAAAGTATCGCCCATGTGCTCCGTGAACTCTGACAGGCTTGGTGCTGTGACCGCTTCCCTGGGGAGTCTGTTCCAGTGATCAGTCACCTGCTCAGTGAAGAACCTTTTCCTAACGTCCAATCTGAACTTCCCCTGACACAGCTTCATCCCACTTCCTTGTGTCCTATCACAGGTCACCAGACAGCACCTCCCGCTCCGCTGCCCCCCTTGAAGAAGTTGTAGACTGCGATGAGGTCACCCCTCAGCCTTCTCTTCTCCAAGGGGAACAAACCAAGTGACCTCAGCTGCTCCTCGTAATTCTTGCCCTTAAGACCTTTCACTATCACGGTTGCCCTCCTCTGCGCACACTGTCATAGTTTGATGTCCTTCTTTTATTGTGGTGCCCAAAACTGCATACAGTACTTGAGGAGGGGCCACACCAGTGCAGTGTAGAGTAGGACAATCACCTTTCTTGACCAGCTAGCTATGCTGTGATTGATGCTCCCCATGACAGGGTTGGCCCTTTTGGCTGCCAGGGCACACTGTTGACTCATATCCAACTTGCCATCAACTCCCAGATGCTCTTTCCACAGGGCTGCTCTCCAACCTCTCATCCCCAATTTGTACATATAACCAGAATTACCCCATCCCAGGTGGAGAATCAGGCACTTGCTTTTGTTATATTTCATATGGTTTGTGATTGCCCAGCTCTCTAGTCTATCCAGATCTCTCTGCAAGGCCTCTCTACCCTCAAGGGAGTCCACAGCTCCTCCTAATTTAGTATCATTGGCAAACTTATTTAATATACATTCAATTCTGGAGTTCAGATCATTTATAAAAACATTAAAGAGCACTGGCCCTAAAATTGAGCCCCGGGGAATCCCACTGGTGACTGGCCACCAGCCTGATGTAACCCCATTTACTGCAACTCTTTGAGCCTGACCTGTTAGCCAATTGCTCACCCAACTTATTGTGGACATCAAAAACATTTAAGTGACACATCCAGATAACATCAACCTATTTTTTTTGAGGAGTTTCTGAATCCAGTAGGCAGAACAACGTGAGGCTGCTGCAACTCCATGTCCCCGGGCCCAGTCAGTAGTAAGGCTGAGCACGAATCCCAGTAGACACAGTCACACTGTACCCAATATACACACATATACACATCTGGCCACACAAATTAAAACAGCAAAAACACTCAAAGAAACACAGATGGCACAAATGGACTAATCTTGTCACACTCTGTGGCAATTCAGGTTAAAGGTCCATTAGCGAGAAACATATACATATATAATGTGGGAGTATCCACATTATATATATACATATGTCCTACCTTCTAAGGACAGCAGCTGTCCTGAGGCACTCAGCCTGTCTAGCTGTTGTTCCCTCTAGCAGATGATTCCCAGACCACATCACTCTCCCTGCTTTTCAGCCCAGATTTATGCCACTCTAATAACTAGCTCCCAAGCCACTTATCCTACTTGTTGGGTATCCCAGCTTGATGCTGTCTAGTGATCATGCACTGACATACACCCACACAATATGCACACACTCTGATCTCTCCAGCCACTGGCACCAAGGACACACAGGTGTTCTGACCCCTGGTCCCGTCCTAGCTGCCAGCACTCATAGACCCATACATACTCATGCACACAGATAGAGTCCCTCATGCAGGAAAACAGCTAGAAGTGGCATTTCATAAGAAAACAGGACAGACTATGTTGAGCATGGCAAGAGCAAGATACTGCCCAGCCACCTGTTTACAGGTGACCAGCCCCTTTTATCCCTTTATCCCATGCTTGTTCCCTCCCAAACACCTTGATCTTTTCTGCCTGTGATTCCTCCCAGTGTGACAGGTGGATACTGGGACTGAGGTTCTCCTGGGCAACTGTAACAGGAACTGGGGCTTGTGTCTCTGATGGGGTTATAGGGGGTTCCCCACTTTTCACTGTGCCTCTGTGCTCCTGTGTGTGTGGCAGGATGAGCCTTAAATCACATACACTTTTTAAACTTAAAAATATAGGTTTATTACTATAATAATGGTTTGCTCAGTCCAGACTAAGACACTTAATACAGAACTTATCAGGCTGCCTGGCTCTCCAAGAAGTGTTCAACAAAGCTGTTATCTTTTGTTACAACTAGCTCTAGCTACTCTGGGTAGTTGTACATCACCTGGAAATACTCTTTACCTAAAATCAGCCTAATATTTTCAATTTCATACAGAAACACACCTGTGCGTGTATGTGCTAATCTCCTTCAATAAACAGCTAAAAATGTTTTAGACAATATTTTTCCTGTGCACTACACATTAATGGAAGGAATAGTACTATCTCAGTAACAGGTTCAGAAGGGAGAAAAGGCAGAAAATCTTATTGAGTGGTCTTTGCAAATCACAAATACGCTGTGGGGGTCTCCACCCATTCTTATCTCCTGTAAAAAAGTGGAGATGATGGACTATACCAGCTACGCATTAATAACAGAGGCAGCAAGTATGCATATATTCCATTTAATTCATCATCTTCTTTCCAACAGAATATAATTCAGGAGGATGAATGTCCTGTCCTAGTCAAATGAAATATCATTTACAAAGCTTCTTATGTATCCTATCTCAAAGGACAGGGCTGTTGTAAGGAGAGGCGTACCATTGATTAAGCTTTAGAATATTTCAGTACAAAGACAAATGTATTTCATACATAATTTGCATTACCAAGACTCAGAGAAAATCCAGAGTCTTGTGCAGCTTAGCTAGTACCCAATGCAGACAAATTTTAAAGATTTCATTTAATTATGTGATGATTCCTTAATAGAAAAATAAAAAAAATAAACATTTATATAAGTTCATATCAAACCAAAAGAGGCCGTCAGTGTCTTGTTTTGATACTGTGGACAATCTATGCATATCCACACATCTCATACTATAAAATATCAGAAAAGATTTAAGACAATAGCACTACACAAAATAGATGATACATAAACCAAGAATTAAATCCTGACTCCACTGACACCTGCAGGGAAGCTCTGCTAGTTCCAAAGGAGCTGAGGTTTTACCCAAAGCGTTCAAGAGCAACTGAAGCTCTTCAGCGCAGCACTTCTCAAAGTAACTTCTCAAAGTAACTTATGCAAGTCATCACTACACTGTCATATCCTCTGTTACTTTTTTTTTAAAACAGGTCCCACTTATGAAGAGTACCAGAAGGGAACAGGGAGAAAGCAGTGCCCAAATGTTTCGTGAAATCTGTCTTCAGTGGCCCTGGATCCCTCTAGGCTCTCCATTGAGGCAGCGGATAACAACAGCACATTTCAGAGAATTTATGGACCCTGCTATGAGACATGCCACAGTTCCTATGGGCCCCATGCACATCAGAAAGCCTACATACAGAGAAACTGCCAGTTACAGAGCCATGCCCAGCTATCTCCACAGTTCATCTTCACTGCTTCTCAAAGCTTCCTCTAACCAGTCCTCAATTCTGACTTTCCCTCATTTTACAGAGATGCAGGGTGTTTTAATGAAAAGCCTAAGACTGGGCTGTTAAATGCATGCCTGAGTAAAATAAGTGGTCCAGAGTCAACCAGCCTGTTTCCTTTGGGAAAAAGAAAAAAAAAAGTCATCAGTGTTAGGTAGTCTCAGGGAAATAGCTCCTATAGATTCCCATTGAATTTGGTTTCTTGCTAGTTATTAGGAAGAAAAATTACTCTCTAATATGCTTTTGAGCAACAGAAAGGGACTTTACATTTCAAGGAGAGTATACAGTATGTGATTATGTTCCTTTTTAATTAAGGTTATTCTCCCTCCTTTTCCTATTAGAGAAATGATAAAGCATAGAATGTCACCATAATTAAGAAAATAAATGCATCAAACTCATACATACTAATCCCAAAGCAACATTATTGAATCTTAACATTTTTTTTGAGAATCCTAGTGCTACTGGACTAATGACACCTTGTGTAAACTCTGCTTGTGGAAGTCATTGGAGCAGTGGTAATTTCTACCAGCTGGGAACATGGCCCACTGTGTTTCAAGTTATTACTTTCTATATCTAAGCTAGTGCCAAAATATTTCTATCAAGAGCTTCTGAAATGGTTTCAGATGATTACTACCATTCACAAATGTTTTCAGAGAAAGCTAATGAAAAGGCAATGTGACAATCATTGCCTCTTTATGTTAAAAAAAATAAAAATCCTTTCTATCCAGTCTGTCTTTTAAGGAAATATTCTCAGTTTGTATAAATTGGTACAAATGCTAATTAAGCCGCAGTATTTATTCCTTCTCATTTTTGTATAGGCAACTTTGCGACCAGTTTTCCTTGATTTTCTTTATCCTAGACATCACCTTTTGTCAAAGACTCATTTTATATTCTTTTTTTAAAAATGGTAGCACTGTTGTTGTGGCAGGATCATCCAGTTGACAAACGAAACCCTAAAGAATAACAAAATCAAACACCAAAAGCCAGCACAACGATAGCTTTCCCACACAAACAAGTGCCATCGTTTTATAAAACAATTGGAATAGTTTCTGATCTCCAAAGGCTGGGTTCAATCAAAATACCTTATGGCTTAAACATCACAGAAGCCAACACATATACAAGGGCCAAAATTTGACACCTATCAAAGACATGTTCCATGTCCTGGCAATCCCAGTGAATTACACAAATTTCAGCTGAACTAATGTTTGCTTATATATAAGATGTTTCTAATGCAGAACGTCAACAAAGTGAATTGGAGAAGATGCTGACCATCACAGATTACCCTATGCAGTTTCACACAGGAGGTATCACTGGCTCCATCATCAGCAAGCTGAGAAAATTAAAGACACAGAATGAAGAACTGTGGATGTATGTACATCCTACAAATTTTACAGTGGAATAAGTTTTATTACACAGTATGAGAGCTTTGTAGTAAGTAACATTTTTCAAAGAAATTATTGCCTTAGACTTACAAAAAGGTTGGACCTGT
>WEKW01011422.1:34356-46189 GCA_013389905.1 Sula dactylatra
TTTCTACACACAGGAACTCAGTCACCTGAGTTGCTAAAATAGTTCCTGCTACTGTTTTGGCCTAGGCTCTCCCAGACAACAGCTAGACATGTTTAGGGAATTATCACACACTTGCAGGCACTTTGTGGACATATCTCACCTATGAGCACCTGCTTTTGGATAGTTTATTAGCATGGACATGGGCCATTACTTGTCAGT
Organism: Sula dactylatra; assembly: GCA_013389905.1. Lineage (NCBI taxonomy): Eukaryota > Metazoa > Chordata > Aves > Suliformes > Sulidae > Sula > Sula dactylatra. The sequence continues at coordinate 34,555 of WEKW01011422.1, forward strand.
TCATCTCAGGAAATGGCCTCTGGCATATTTAATTGAATGATTTAGCCATACATTCTGTAATTCCTATTTCGTTCTTCATTTTCATACCCAATTCATCAGGGAGCAATCATATGATTAGGTTGTGCATGTGTCTGCCTGTTACATCCTACTGATTTCAGCTAAATTCAAATTAGTTATCTGAACGATAAGTAAATCCCTACAAGTTTAAGGAAAACAGACAAATGAGTAGACAAGTAAGACCTAGAAGTGCTCCCTTTTATGAAAAGGTTGCAATACAAGTTTACCGCTCTCTGACACTGGAGAATCTACATAACAGATCAATTTTGAGGAACAAACCCATACAAAATTTGGCTTCATTTACATTTCTGCTTACTGAACTGTTCATTGATTACTTGTTTCAGTATCTTTGAAAGAAGTAGATTTACACTCTCCAATTTTTAATTCCCCATTTCATTCTGTCCCTCTACCTCTATCACCTCCAGGTGTTTCCATCTCTCATGCTGTTTCAGATTATTTCCAAATCAAGACATTCATTGAGATTCTAAGGGGATGGTATTTTAGGGAGCTATAGGCTAAGAACTAAGCTCTTGGGTAGACAGTCCTGTGGTAATTTAAGGGAAACTGTGACCATGTTTGAGTGGTGATGTGTCCTTAAGATGGATGGTATTAATAATCCCTGTGCTGTTCCAAGCATAGAGACTCAAATCTGACACTCTGGGACTCTGTGTTCACACATGATTCTTTATGGATTTTCTCTCCCCTCCATACTCAAGGTCTGTGAGTGATGTAATGCTTGATCACATATAGCATGGAAAAATAGGGTTAGAAAAGATAGCAACAGGCAATCAACTTCATTTTTCTGTAGTAACTTCACCTGTGTTGATCCTGAGAGACATTTATCTGATCTTAGAATTCTTCAGCAATAGAGATCGTACAACCTGCTGTTCACCTTTCTATCACCTGTGCTGAGTAACTTCTGAACTACTTTCTAAAGTAAATATCCACATAGCACTGTGTATGCTGGAGAGTCATACTATTTCTGTCTTACAGTTATTAGCTCCTCAGAACCGAGCTATTGATTCTACTAAATATATTCTGCCTGTTGGGGAAAAAAAAAGTATATCCTGTAATGTTCATAATAATGGGACAGCTATTATATTGTTGTAAGCCCTGAGTAACTCCTGTAAGTTTACAATGGTAGAACTGATATCATGATTTACAAAGGTATAAATGAGAAAATACTTTGGACCAAAGATCTTGAATGCCTAATTTCTTTGTATGCAGCTATTTGAATGCATGTTAAAACATGTCAAGAAGTTATTCTAATTGCTATCAAAGTGCTGTTTTTCACTGAATTTACCTCACTTTAGCTCTTTACTATGCATGTCTTTCCTACAGGTCCTTAAATTTAGAAAAATAAATTAGAAATGTAGATACAAAGCTGCACAGCACTCACATTTTGGGGAAAAAATACATTCAATCTGCATTTCCTTTAGCCTCTGTGGGACACTGAGACACCTGTCAAAGCCCAACAGGCGTACTGAGCTTCAAGGATTCATAGGATTTAAATTACTTACTCTAGGGGAAATCAAGTGTGCAGGAGAACCCCCAGGGTCCCACCGTCCAATTAAAGAGAACTTTCTCCTTGATCATCCTCGTGTAAATATATAATAAGCCATCAGACTAAAATAATTCTGTTTACACATCATCTGCCAGTCAGGAAGATCAATGATGAGAGCAAACACTTTATGTTTATCTGCTGAATATGTTGCAGATCATCTAACAGATTTCTTTATGAAGAGCTGGATCTCCATATGCAGGGGGGAAGCCTGGAACAATTCTGTACTCTCTTAAAATGCCATTTTCAACAGGGAGATAGATGCTCAAGTTAAAAACCCGTAGGAAACTTAATTTTTGGATGCAATAAACTATTTTAATCTGCATATAGAATTCTTATTGTTGTAGTCATGTTTCTTTCCAAAATCAGAGATATCATAAAAAATGTTCTTTTATGCACAACCATGCACATAATAAAGGCTTTATCTTTAGCACTATATTTTTAAACACGATTCTATCTAAATGAAAGCAGACCACGCTCCAGTGCAATGAGATAATGCAAAATGATTTTACAGTGGCAGGGTAGTAGGTTCTGTTCTGAAACAGCAGTGCATTAAAAAAAAAAAGACATTAATTTCCTAAGTCATCAGAAGTGTATATGTTTCTGTATTTGCCTATGTTTGAAAATAGTACCTTTAAACCATTTAGAAAAGAAATAAATGCTTTGGGGCTAGGTCAGGAAGATAATAGATCTAAAGTAGAATTTTATAAATGGTCATATCACAGTTCTTATTTTGGGGGACATGCTGTACATAGAGCTACAAACAGCTAATATTCATTTGCTTTTGATTGCTTCTCTAACTGCCTTCCTACTTCACTTTATTAGTTCAACTTTATTTCTGATTTTATCATCATCACCAGACTTCAAACTGGTTCATGATACTCTTCCCTGCTTTTTATATTCCCTTTTTCATATAAACAGGAGTTTTTTTCTTTCCCAGAACAGCCAGAAGTTTCTCAAAGGCATGGAAATCCAACAACAAGTGAGGCATCTTTTGAAGAAGCTACAAAGGATTATATGAAGTATGAATGATACTAATTAGATCCTGTAAATTTAAAACAGTTTGAAAATTCGTGAACTTCTAAAGGCAAGATAATCTCCTTTCTTCCTACTTTGCCTTTTAACCTTCAGTGATTACTCTTTTTTCTCTGTCTGTAGCCAAAGAAAAAAGCCCAGATGAATACACACAGTATTTAGCATTTTTATTGGGGAGAACTGCCAGTTCTTTGATGTGCACTATTGTTAAATTCTTTGCTTTGGTATTAGAAAATGTGATTCTTACACCAAACCTCTACTCTTGCAGTATACATCTTGCTTTGTGTTAGCAGAGACGCTCATCTAAAACACAGAATTGTTTCATTAGTGAGGAAATTTCCTTAAAGGATATAAGAAACTACATTAATATCATCCAATAAAACAGGAGGGACACTTGCACATTTTTTCACATGAACACAAAAGATATTTGTTCTCATCTTGCACTGGAAAGAGGAATTCTCTAACCTATGCTAGACATACCAGACTGGATGATCACAGTGTTCCCTCCTCCTTTAAACAACTGTGTTGAGAAGACAACTCAACCCAAGACCCCAAAAGAAAAGGAATTATGAAGAATTAATACTTACAGTCAAAATAACAGCACATTAGATCAATGACATATCATACTATTATGCCACCTCATCATGGCCTCCTTTTACTTCTGCTGTCCTCTATTATGCTTACAAACCTGGCAGTCTTTCACTTGGTAGGTAGATAACTAGAGTAACTACAGGTTCCATATCACTGGCGATTCAGTATTTAACTTTTGATGCTGGCCTTCATGCCTCTGCCACGTGGAATTGTGTGAGGACACATCCAACTTGAGCAGCCTGCTGTGGGAGAGACTGCTTGTTCCTTCATGGCAGCATCAATTTGCTCTAGGCCATTCATATCAGCTTCAACTTCTTTGTGATTTTCTCAAAGTAATGTTTGTACCACATAATGAAACTTCTGGGAGAAAACCATCCACGCTTTTCAATTATTTGCCGCCTCCTTTAATGTCTCTACAGTTCTTCAGTTCTGCAATCACATCCTTTTTCTTTTTTTTTTCATCCTTTTGTCCACAGTAATGATCAATAACATTCACCAGTCCTCCATGTCCTCGTTCTCTGTGTGAAGCAAAACAGTGTCATTGAATTCTTCCCCACTCCACCCCACCCCCCTGCCCCCGATCTCCTTCCTGTGCATTTTTCCACTGACATGTCTGGCCATTAAACTGGATCAGTCTCTAAAGACAGATAGAAAGGCACCAAGAACCATTGCTTCACCCTGACTACTGCCAAACACTGACTGAATATAATCACTTTGCTCCTTGATGTTAGACTGCTGACATCTTCCTAGCATTGTGCTCACTTCGTACCACTTCAGAACAATCTGTAGCTCACATGAGATCAAATACCTTCCAAAGCGTGTTTCTACTTCATGCTGCAGTCAGAAGTAGATGAAGAACAAAAGAAAGAGCAACATTACCACAGCACTTCTCACACCATATCTGAGCTGAGAAAACCTGTTGAAAAGATGTACAGCCTTTACACGATACCACACAAGAGTCTTTTTTTCCAACTCAAAATACGGCTGAGTGCACCTGCTAACCATGCATAATGAAAACCATACTCTTGGAAGTCAATGTGGAAGATGTTCTTGGTAGTTCTTTGAATTTCAGGCAAAGAATCTTCTGCCATAACATTTATTTCCTGACTCTCTTACCTCTAGTGCACCTCTCAGCTGTGCCTCCTTTGGTGACTTTTTGCTGCTGTGACATGTTGAGACAAAAAATAACTCACTCTTAGCTCACATGTTGTGATTTGGCATCTTCTCGTATTACCTACATAGCTGATTGATTGGGCCAAAGTGTCATCTTTTTGCCTTTGGCATTCCAGCTCTCATTTGCTGGTCTGAAGGAGTCTTCGGAAATCCCTATTTTCCTAGCAGCCTCTTTGCGAACGAATAGTACTGGAGAAAGCTTTACCTCCTCAAACGGTTCCTTAGAGCATTGACCTGTGCCGAGTCCTATAAAATTCTGGTTAACCCTTCCTTCAGGTTTTCGTTTTACTGAAGGCTTTTCTGGTACCTCCATACTGAATCTGGTCTTTTGTGCTTACAGTTTTGACTCAAGCAAGCCTGATGTTACAACAGGAGCCCCACAAAGGGCAACACTTAACAACAGTATTGATTTATATCAAAGATTTTAATTCATTTTTTTTTAATAACTTACACAAGCCAGCGAAAGCCACAACATATATTTCTGGTTTTCTTATTCAGTACTTCTTTTGGGTATAGTTAACAAGATACACCATCATGCTAGATTACTCTCAGGTGAGCCACACATCCCACCTCCTTGTACCTGTGCTAGCAATGCCAAAAGGGACGCTGGCTTACTCCACCACTTCATGTTCACGATGAAGGTGAATATGATAAAGGGAAGGAAACAGGGACCCTGCTTAAGACACACAGACTAAGTTCAGCTTAGCAAATGTTCTCAGGAAGGCAGGCATTTGTCTACCTTTCCTGAACTGTGACTCGGATTTCAGGCCTAACAGGAGCCAGTCAGCAACATGATAAAAAAGCATGTCCTGAAGCAACCTTGAAATGGAGTTCAGTAAATTGGAATGTTGAAAATGAAACAGTTAAAGCAATTGAAAACCATCATTAAACCAAAAAACAATTGACACTAGGCTTAGAACATCCTATTATGCATGATTATATCCCAAATAACAAAATTAATTTTACATGTCATGCTACTGGGTTTAAGTCAGTTACTGACTGCTAGGTATGAGGAACTGATTTATTGTGCACAGATTATTCCACAACTGTTTACTTAAGGTTTTCTTGTATCCTTCTGCTACCAGCTACTGTCAGACGGAATATTGGCTGTGGGACAGATCCAATAGGGCAATTCTTATGGGCCTAATTTAAGAAACATGAATTTACACATGCATTGTATTTATATTTACAGAAGCTGAAATTAAATCTTTAAAGTTTTACAACAACTGCTATGGCAGAAATTGAGGAATAATGAATAATGGCATGGAGCATGAAACTTTAGACAACTCAAATCTAACTGATTACTACTTCATCTACTTTCAGAAGTGTGTGAGGATAAAAAATCAACTTTAAGCTCACAGTTAGTTGCAGAAATGGAAGATATATGTCTAGAGAACCTGCTGGAATGGCATCTCATTGTGTAGGCACTCTACAAGCACAGAGGACAGTTTCTGACCCAGAGAGAAATATACACTACAGATGCAGGAGAAAATATGACTGTGAGTTATTTAGTATTATTATTTAATTGAAAGTCCTGACAACAGACAGCTAATCTTCCTTGAATAAATTTGTCTAATACTATTACTAAAGTGTATTAATTACACACTATACAAGCTGCTTCTATAAAACACTGCTGTAGACTTTGTTTATTCAGATAGCTTCCAGCTCCCTGTTACGGCGCAAAAGCATGTACAAAAGAGTCCCAGTTACACAGCTGTCACAGCTATAGGAGTAGCTGCCTCTTTCCCTTATGCTGATGTGCCAACTAGGGGGACAGAGACTGGAGAAATACTCTATGGCATGTCTTGGGGCCACCAATCTGGTCAGAGTTTTTCATGGTCACTTCCAGCTCTTGAGGGCAGGCTTCCTTCCCAAAGAAGCTACACCTGTGCAACCCTGAGCATCTGTGAGACAGGATGTGACTGGTTTTGCACTGAGACTCAGGAATCAGACGAGGTCTGACATTCACTGCTCCATATATAGGGTCCAGGTATAGGGTCTGAGAGGTCGCTTGTTCACCTGCATTTTCGAGTCTAAGTCATAACTTTCCCAGAGATTGTGCTATAGGATCTTGCATTTCAGTAACCATTATCGAAAGATTTCACTAAGGTTGTGATTGTTTGAGAAAGAATCACGATTCAGTGTGTAAAAAGGGGGAGGAGTGAAATTCCAAGATGACTTCCTATATTCACATATCTGGAGTTTCTCATTGTGATGGCAAGTCCTCTACATAAATTAAAATAATTAAATCCTAAAAAACCCTAAACAGTAATATATTTCCTACATTACAATAACAGGTACAGCCCTTTATTGCTGATAAGGTTGGCATCATTCTTTATGCATATTTTGCATATGTACAAACAGAATACAGTCCTTATCTGTATCTATTTTCTTGTCTAAGGATAATATGTTTGTTTTCTATATGTCATGGTTTAACCCTAGCCAGCAACTAAACACCACACAGCTGCTCGCTCACTCCCCCCACCCCAGTGGGATGGGGGAGAGAATCAGAAGGGCAAAAGTAAGAAAAACTTGTGGGTTGAGATAAGAACAGTTAATAAAAATAACAACAACAACAATAATAGTAATAACAACAATAATAAAATAAGGGGGNCATGACGTCATACGGTATGGAATATCCCTTTGGTCAGTTTGGATCAGCTGTCCTGGCTGTGTCTTCTCTGAGCTTCTGCACCTGGCAGAGCATGGGAAGGTGGAAATGTCCTTCACTAGTGTAAGCACTACTTAGCAACAACTAAAACATCAGTGTGTTATAAACATTATTCTCATACTAAATACAAAACACATCATTATACCAAATTATATCAAAACACAGCTACTAGAAAGAACATTAACTCTATCCCAGCTGAAACCAGGACAGTATAGTATGTAGAATTTTGCTTGGTGTGTGACTTAAGGTATGCATAATCACATAATCTCAGTTTTTAGACTATCTGAAGGTTTTGTTATACTATTTTGGTATTAATTGCAGCATTCCAATGACCTTTGATATTCAAGCACAAAAGTCGATATAATTTGGTGTTGTTGACCTGGTCTTCTTATTGCTGCTTTTAATCTTTGTCAGCATATGACTGCCTTTATCACTTTCAATGCAGGGAATAAACTGCTGTAGTGGACCGGGAGTCAGAGTGCTCATCTGAGCACAGCTAGAACACTGCCTCATGTTTTGGCCAGCAATGCATAAATCTTAATAAAACTGAACACTCAGAATAATCCCTCTTTCTTAAGTAAGTGCTTACATATGTTTGGATATATAAAACACATAAACATATATTTGTATATATGTATGCTTACATATGCATAAACTATATATATATATATTTTAAAAGGTATGATGCTTTAAAAAAAATAAACAACCTGAAATAAACTGAGGACATTTCATATTTAAACATTTCATTTGGAAAGTTACCAGCAAATATCCAGATGTCACCTTCAATAAGCATTCAGTTGTTAGTGGCAATGTCTGGCAAGTTGACAAACTTCAGAGATACTGTGGTTTCAGTGGAAAAAAGAAGACACATCAAGCAACTTTGTCCTAGCATAATCTTGTTTGTCTCTTTACTTCAGCCCTGCTGCTGCCCTCTATCTAACTCATAAAAATAAAACTAAATAAAGCTGAATTTAACCTTTGTTGAATTTCTGAAGATTTTTGATCATCCTACCTGCCTGGTAAACACTTTTTGTCATAAGAATTTGAATTATGAAAATGCTTAGTTAAAGGGACATTGTAAACATTTCAAAAGCAAAACAAAACATGTGCTTGCAGTGTGCAGAGGATAAACACCATATGAACCCTCTTATGCCAGCTGGATGGTTTGAGAAGGAGGAAGGGAATCTCAAATCATTGCTGCAGGTGAGATGGGAACCTCTAGGTGAGGGCATGCAGGAAATAGCTGTGAGACTGGCCATGCCTTTACCCCAGCAATCCTCTCTCACCTCTCATAGGGGAGAGGAGACTGACAGGACCTTAAGATCCCCTTTCCACCCCCACTAGAACCCACTGCTGCAGCCTAAGCATGTCTGCACCAAGGACTGCACTGGCACAGAGGTGCTGGGCCTGCTGCTGCCAGAGAGTACTCTGCCAAATTTTAATGCGAGTGGTGAGAAAAGAGGTGTATGGCAGGGGAATCCAGCATGCAAGTTCTGGGCCATTATACAGTTCCCAGGGCACACTACAGAAGAGCTGTCTTAACTATAACAGCTCATGGGCTTGCTCAAGGTTGGGAGGACACAAAAGCTATTTAGGCCTATAGCACTTCTCATTTGGCAAGCTGCAACACTCAGGGAGGACTTCGGTCCTTTACAGTTATTTCACTCTGAAGTATCTGTGCCAACATATTCAATAACACTTAAGCAGCACTGTGCAAACAGACTGCAATTTAAAAAAAGCGGGGCAGTTAAACAAAATGGGATTGAAAAGAAACAACATGGACAATATCGTATGTTTCATTTCAGATTCTTATAACACTAAACTTAGCAAAATTATTATCCACTTGAAAACCAACAAGTATGCTTAGTAAGAATGTTACTTTCCTTTAAACTTGTAACAAAAGGTCCAGCCTGCAAAGCCTTGATCCTGAACCCAGAGATGCTCAGGGAGTTGAAGCAGGAGCAGCCCCAAGAGTGAGTTGTTAAAAATTGTCTTGTGAGGGTTTTTTTGTTTTTAAGAAACTAAAATGGTCATTTTTAAATCGCAGTATGTCTGTTCGGAAATTCAGCTGTATAGTTAGTATAGCTTGTTGATGGTTTTGATTTTCTGCACTGAAACTAGTAGATGACTGTAGAATTAACTCTTATGCAATCAAAAGTCATTGTCCTACAGAAACTTGAACATTTGTGCAAGTTTCCCAAGGCAAGTAGTATCAGTGACCTCAGTAGAGGTACTGAAAATGTAAAAGTTATATGATGTGGGTATATGTGGTTTGCTGCACTGGGATCAAAAGTACTTCACAGGTTTGGGAATCTTATAATTGGCCTAATGCATGAACCTCAAAATCAATTTCAGACCAACATTTTTTACTCTTGTGTTCCAAAATTCACATTCAGAAGAGAAGAAAAAAATACTTAAAAGGTTTGATTGTCATCCATTCTGCAACTCCTAAGGCTTTTTACCTAGTGATGGATGTTCAGCCCTTCTGAAAACCAGAAAATAAGTCATCCCTGGTGGGCATAAGTATTTTTTTATGGTGTACTTTTGAAACAATACACAACATGCTTTGAATTATCAGAAGTCAGCTTAAAAAAAAATCCACTGCCCTTTCTCTCAGCCTTTCTTCCCTCTCATTCTAATGCTTTAATAAATCAGACTCATTTAGAGACCAGTGAGGAAAGTGGAATTCACAAGGGCTTCTTTGTATTTACAATACCACATCTTCACGCCCTGGCAGCTCAGTGCCATTCTTCAGAAATCAGACAGAAAAGCACAGATTGATTTTCTTTTTTTAATTGCATCCCTGCCAAGACCCTTCTGGGAAGAAAACAGAGGTACGGACTCAGGTTTTTTTAGATGCACTGACACAAGCTTATTTCTCAGAGATCAAATCTCCAGTGAACAGCTTGCTGCAGCTTTTATATCCAAGACTTTGATAATAACATCAAACTGATGTTGCATTGGTGTGCACTGAGACAGCAAAGAAAACTGCAAAGATATTTGGAAAAGTACAGCAAAGGACAGAAAGAGAAGAGGAAAGAAAGCTGATGTTTTTAAACAGCTTAAAGACAAATGTGTAATACTTTTCAAGATATACTGCTGAGCAATATGCTTTATCAGGCATAATGCAGCAAAACCAATTTGCAAACAGCTATACTGTTGATTTGTTTCTTCTAAGAGTTTAACATTCTGTCTGTAGAACAGGATTTCAAGACATTAATGAAACTCTTGACACCCAGGAACATGGTTAAAAAAGTCACACATTTGCCTGGATTTCAAGTGCGATGTTGTCGTCTTTACACAGGGAAAAAAAATCTGTCAGCAGCAGTTGCTTTGGTGGGGATGAATGACAAGGGCCTTTAATTCTTGACAGCATTTTGAATCAGAGAGGTATATTTTTAAGTTTCTTAATTATGATTCTGATTGCAGGAGAATCTTGCCAATCTTGAGAGCACTAGAAAGCCAAATGCCATGTCCACTAGCTGCTAGCATTTATGAATTATATAATACCTTTCAAATATATTTCGCATTCCAACTTTCCCTAGCATCCCCTGCCCTTTTAGAAATTGGGGACACCTTCCTAGGAGAACTGAAACTCTCTTCTCTGCACTTTAAAAAATACGCTATAACCACTAGACCATATTTGTAAACCACTAGACATATTTCTAGACCACTAGACTTTTCCCTCTTGTCTACTTTGAAACTGTGCTGGTGCTAGTTAACAATACTAGTCTCTGAGTCAGAGAAAAGCAAGCCTGGGAAAATATTCCTGTTGCCAATTTCCGCTGAAGACTACAACTGCAATTATCACTCTCCGGCCATGTTACCGTATCCAATATCTGTGACAAGTTTCTATGCCTCACTAATCCCTACAGCACTTAACAGTGAGCAAGGGAGGAGCAGAGACAGCGTAGCCCAGATGTGGAAGAACCAAAGACAATAAAGAGTATCACACCTCATCCCTTTTTCTGCCTACTCCACAGTCCTCCTTTTGTCCAGCTTTCATTCTGCAAGTGCCCCTTGTTACACAGTGTGTACCAGACAATGCTTATTTTAGTGTCAGTAATTTAAGACACCAATGATGTGCCCATCTCTTAGCTGAGGGACTCATTGTTTCTACGAAGGAAAGATTTTTATATTGCAAAAGTAAAAACTCCCACTAAGTGTATGCACCAATTCCAACCAAGTGTGTAAACACATGTGCACATGCCTATGAACAACACACTTTTATAACCGGTGCCTCAATCCAGGCATATATATTTTCTCAGCCCCCTTCTACAGACATGAAGACTACTGAAGCAAGAAGAGGGAGAGGGACAAGCTAACACAAATAAATATTCAGGAACTGTCATCTAGCACCTTGAGAGCTTTCACATGCTTACATAAGCCATTCAAACATGTGACAGGAGTATTGCAGATATGATCCCTTCAACCTATAAAAATAAATCAAAAGGCAGCAGATGAATAGTTGACCTCAAATACTTCAAAGATCAATTAAAAAATAAAATTCATGATAAATAGCTTAAAAAACATAACAAATGCCGTTA
>WEKW01011423.1:14621-28887 GCA_013389905.1 Sula dactylatra
CTGGGGTTTAGGGGTACATGGGGGGTGGCTATACAGGGAGATACAAGGCTACACTGGGGAATTGGTGTGCAGGGGGTATGGGGGTGCAGTGGGGGGTATGGGGTGCACTGCCATGGGGGGGTGGGAAGGGGCTATGGGGACACCCCAGCCCCGGGGCTGTGTCTGCGCTGGGGCTCCCCATGGGATGTGGGACTGTGGGGGTGCGCAGGGTTGATGGCACCCCAAGTCTCTGCCGTCATGGACAGGGGTGGGGGGAACCTCATGTGCCACTGCCCTGCCTGTCCCCAGATCCTGCCCGGACACTCCATCCCCTGGCACCTGTGTCCCGCGGGCAACTTGTGGCAGCATGCTGGTGGGTTTGGGGGTGCAGGCAGCCCCCACCCTGGCTGACGCCAAGACAGGGTGCTCCGTGCCCCAGCAGTGCCACCCTCTCCCACGGCCCTGCTGGCTCTTGGTGCACCCCAAACCACCTTCCAGGGCCACGAAGGTCCTCATGCCACTTTGGGGCCAGAAAGGGGCGTTTTGGACAAAGGAGGGCGTGGAGGCGGCGGGTGGTGCAGCAGTTCCTTCCCGGCCGGTACAAAGGCAAAACAAACCGAAAGCGTGTCCGTGTCCATGTCCGTGTCCGTATCCTTGCCTGTGCCCGTGTCCGTGCCCGTGCCAGTGTCCATGCCTGTGCTCCTCCCGGGGCCGTGCGGGCAACTGGTGTGGCAACAGGTGATGCCCCAGGGATGGCCACCGAGCCCCCACCCGCGCCAGGTCCCCATGGGCACCCAAGCACCATGCCCACCTTGGCCCTGGCTCGGCCAAGGCCAGGGGTTCCCCTGGCCCCCCGCTTGCTGCTGGCGTTGGGGTGATGGCTTTCCAGCTGGAAGAGAGGTGGTGGTGGCAGCGTGGCCTGAGGTGCCACCTCCCGCCTTCGTTCTGTTCCCCTGGTGCCCCCGCAGCAGCTCAGACCTGGCCCCGGTCCCCTGGGACGTCCCATCCCAGCTGGGCGGGTTGCTTCTTGGTGTTGGCATCCTGCGGGGAGCAGCATCGCCCCACCGACCCCACATAAACCGGGGTGCGGCGGGGTCCCTGGGGCGAGGGGGGATGCTTGCCGGGAAAGCCTGGCTCCCAGGGCAGGATCCAGCCGGGGCGAAGCTGTATGGAGGGGCTGGGTGGGGGGTATCACTTGTCACCGTCCCCCCCCCAGGTACCCTGGAGCCTGCCATACCACGAGACTGAAGCAAGCGAGCATGCGAGGGCGGGTGGGTGGGCAGGCGGCGAAAAACATCCTAGTCACCAGGAGAAAGCGCTGGGCACCCCAAGGGTAGGGCTGGGGGCTCGGGGGGGTGCACAGCAGGGGGGGCATGGCTTGGTGACCTGCGCTGGGGGTGCGAGGGGACCCATCCAGCCTCCGCCACCACCCGTGGGTGGCAAAAATAAGCATCCTTCTCTCGCCCATCCCTGGAAGCATCCTTCGGTCCCTGGGAGCATCCTTGGTAGCGGTGCCATGTGCCTGCTTGGCACCGGGGCAGGGGCAGGATGCAGCTGGGGGGGGGGTCACGCTGCCATCACCTTCCCACTTTGGGTTTCCATGATGTCCGTTTGTCTGTCCAGAAGGGATTTGGAGGACACCAGGAGGAGGACAGGCAATGGCGGTGGCATGGGGGGAATATACATGGTACCCGGGGGGGGCTCTGGTGAGGGGTGACACTGTCCCACATCTCCCCCCGAAGCCCCACGTCCTTTGGGAGTGTGATGCAGGGGGTGTCCAGGGTCAGTTGTAATCGATGGCATCTTTCACATCCCCCAGCAGACGAAAAGAAATGGGGTGAGCAATGTCAGACGGGGCGGCGGCGGGGTGGGCGCGGGAGCAGGGCGGCCGGATCCAGCGCTACTCGATCACCATGCAGCACGGGAGGTGCTGGGAGAAGTACTTGAAGAGCTCCGGGGTGGCCCCAGGGCAGTTGGTGAGCTCCAGCTCCTCCAGCTCCTGCAGCTGCACCAGCCCCGACAGCCCCGTGGTGGTCAGCAAGGGGCAGCCTGCAAGTGGGCAGGGCACACCGTCACCCCAAAACACCAGCACTGTAAAAACCATCACCCCAAAAAAACCATCACCCCAAAACACCAGCACCCAAAACCACCAGCACACCAAAAAAAGCACCCCAAAACACCAGTACCCCAAAACACAAGCACCCCAAGAGCCCAGCTATGGACCTGTCCCCTGGGAGCTGGGCTGCGTGCAGGTGCCTGGGCAGCTCAGGGAGATGAGGGAGCCATGCCATGCTGGGGAGGGGGAATGCTGGCTGTCCCCCAGGCTGTCCCCTGGGGCTGTCCCCAGGGCTGTCCCTGTCCCCACGCCTGGTCCCTCCCCAGCCCTGTGGGGACCCAGCCACCCCAGTCCCGGGGGAGTGTGGGGGGGGTCTCACCGGCCAGTGAGAGGAGGCGCAGGCTGCCCATGCTCAGGAGATGCTTCAGGCCAAAATCCTGCACCTGGAAAAGAAAATGGAGTGGGAGTGGGTGGGAGACAAGGAGGGGCTCTGCAGGGGGTGGCTGCCGTGGTACTGGGGGCTCAGCATTGCTGGGGCAGGGTGCTGAGGCAGGGTTCTGGGATGGGGAGCTGGGTGCAGGGGCAGGGTGCTAGGGAAGGGTGCCAGGGCAGGGAGCAGCAGCAGGGGGCAGGGGCAGGGTGCAGGATGCTAGGACAGGGAGCTGGGTGCCGGGGCAGGTGGAGGGTGCTGGGGCAGGGTAGTACAGCAGGGTGCCGGGGCTCAGTCCTGCTGAGCTCACAGGAGCATCCTATCCATTCCCCGCTTCCCAGCACCAAGTCACAGGGGCTCCAGCCAGCCCAGGGTGCTCACCCTGAGCTCATGACCCATCCCCAGGGAGGTGGCAGCCACTCTGCCTCCCCACTGTGCCAGCCGGGATGGGCACAGCTGCATTCCCCCACCTACCTGGCAGCACCAGCGCAGGTAGAGGCTCCGCAGGGACGACATGGTGGACAGGTAGCTGAGGCCAGTGTCAGTGATCCGCACGCACCTGCCGGGGACATGGGGTGTCAGGGCTGGCCAGGAGCAGGGCACCCATGGGTGTCCCCAGAGAGTGGCCCCCACGTTGCACCCACTGCCTCCAGCACGGCTCAGCATGGCATGGCTCGGCACGGTTCGGCATGGCATGACATGGCATGGCATGGCTCAGCGTGATGCAGCATGGCTCGGCATGGCATGCCTTGGCATGGCTCAGGATAGCTCAGCAAGGCTTGGCATGGCACAGCACGGCTCAGCATGGCCTGGCACGGCCCCGTACCTGTCGAGCACCAGCTCCTCCAGCTTGTGCAGGTCACAGGCGATGTACTCCAGGGCCATGTCAGTGATGCGAGGGCACCAAGAGAGGTCGAGGCTGCGCAGCTTCCGCAGGTTCTCGGCCACCAGCTCCACGCCGTCATCCGTCACCTTGGAGCAGCCTGAGAGGCTGAGGACGCTCAGGTTGGGCAGGCTGTGGACCATGTTTACCACACCGTGGTTGGTGATCTCCCAGCAGGAGTTGAGGCGGAGGGTGTGGGTGGTGTAACCTTGCTTGGCAGTGAAGTAGGCGAGCGCCGTGTCCGTCACGTGGTAGGCTTGCAGGTTGAGCTCGGTGAGGTTGGGCAGGAGCTGTGAGATGGCGGCGATGGCGTCGTCGGCCACGTTAATGCAGTCGCTGACACTCAGCGCTGTGATGCGGGCATTGAGGCTGGACCACAGCCCGGCCTCCGTGAAGTCATTGCAGCCCGACAGCTCCAGCCTCACCACACCCTGCATCTGCTCCAGCATCACCTGCCAAGGGGCAGGGGGTCAGGGCACGGTGGGCACTGCTGCCCACCCTGCACAGCCTCATGCCCCTGCTCCGGCTCGCTCTGACCCCCCCAGGGCTCTTCCCACTGCTCCCAGCCCTGCATAGGTCCAGCCTTCTCCCTGGGACCCACCTGGTGCCGGAGCAGCACTCTGCCCTATGACGTGCCAGCATCAGTGGGGGACAGGAGGGGACAAGCAGGGACCCCCAGCCACAGCCCCTGCTCTGTACCCAGTGCTGTTGGTGGGGGCAGGATTAATGCCCACTCCCAGCCTGGGCACTGCTCAGGTAGGATGCAGCCATGGAGCAGCTGGTGCTGTGTTTGGCCATGGCGTGGGGCAGGGGACCTTGGCGGGGACCTGCCTGGCCCTGTGCAGGACCATGAGTTGCCCCATCTCTATGTGACTCGCAGCCCCCCTGCCCAGGAGAACCCCCTTGCTGGGGAGCAGCCAGTCAAGCAGGGAAGTCCCTGACCCCTGAGTCCTGCTCACCACCCGCCACCACATCCATCACCCACAGCCAGGGCCACCTCGCCTGGCTTTGCCTTCCCAGCAGCATCTGCAGGCAGCAGGGATGAACCCTCCCTCCCCTCCCCGACAGCATCTTTGCCCCCTGCCTGGGAGGACAGCACAGGCTACAACACATCCCACCGCCCAGACCACAGGGAGGGGCTCCCGACGCTGCCCGCACCTGTGGGATGGCCATGCTGTCTGCCTGCTCCTTGCCTGTGGCCAGTGAAAGCTCTGCCCATGCGTGTGTCCCCAGGCCTACTGGGAAGGACGCACCATTGCCACATCTTCTCCAGCCCGGCCATTGCAACCGAGTCACCTACCTCCAACCCTGCATCCGTGATGGTCGACCTCTTAAGGCTCATGGACTTGACCCCCTTCTTGGAGAGGGGGTAGTTGTCAATAAACTCACAAATGTCCAGGTCGGAGACGCCCACAAGGCAGAAGCCGTCAAAGCCGCGGACAGCGAAGCCCTGAAGGCTGACAAACTCCTTCTCGCCGCCAGGCAGGACGTTGTAGAGCTCTTTGGTGTGCAGGACAGGCGTCAAGCCCACCCAGAACTTGGGTTGGTAGAGCACCCTCCGCCACGCCTTGCACACCTGCGCCAGCACGCACTTCTCACACGCCGAAAAGTACCAGAACAAACGGTTGAGGATCTTCTCGTCCACTGCCAGCTGCCTTTCCGAAGGCGAGCCAGGCAGCCGCTCTGGTGAGGGCTGCTCCGAGCCTTCGCTCGTGTTCAGTCCCACCAAGGAAGTGCCGGGAGGGGAGGAGACGCCGGCCAGAGTGGCCAAGGAGAGTGGGGAGGCCAGGCTGGGGATGGGCAGGTCGCTGCGGTGGGCTAGGGCCGGGCTGAGGATAGCAGGCACAGAGGAAGGCTGGCACAGGCGGTTTTTCACGGCAGGGGTGCCTTTGGTGATGCTGGCAGAGCCAAGGCCGTTGGGTTGTGCGGGGATCTTCACCAGTCCATTGCGGGGCAAACATGGGGGCTTGGTGTCACCGTTTCTCGGGTTCGACATCTTCCACAGGTCTCTCTGCAACATAGAGGTGTGGGCTGAGCAGCTGCCAGTCTGACAGGGAGAGCGAGCAGGGTGTCATGTCATGGCACCGGTGGGGAGGGAGACCCCAGGGGTCCCTGTGCAGGGAGCAGGGTGGCATGGGGGACTGGGCAGTGCAGGGTTGCTGGGGACAGCCGCAGAGGGGACATGCCCGGGGCATGGAGTGGGGTCCTCCAAGGGGCTCTGTGGCCCTGGCATCCCCTGTGATGGGAGATGGATGGGGATTTGTCCCTGGATGTTCACAACCCTCTCAGAGCCTGGGATCCAGCCACTAATGGCTGGATCAGGAGCAGGATCGTAAAATCACATAATGGTTGGGGTTGGTAGGGACCTTTAAAGATCATCCAGTCCAACCCCCCTGCAGTGAGCAGGGACATCTTCAACTAGACCAGGTTGCTCAGAGCCCCGTCCAGCCTGACCTTGAATGTTTCCAGGATTGGGGCATCTACCACCTCTCTGGGCAGCCTGGGCCAGTGTCTCACCACTCTCATAATAAAAAATTTCTTCCTTATATCTAGTCTGAATCTACCCTCTTTTAGATTTAAACATCACCCCTTGTCCGATCGCTACAGGCCCTACTGAAAAGTCCCTTCCCATCTTTCTTATAACCCCTCTTTAAGTATTTAAAGGCCACAATAAGGTCTCCCCAGAGCCTTCTCTTCTCCAGGCTGAACAACTCCAGCTCTCAGCTTTTCCTCATAGGAGAGGTGTTCCACCCCTCTGATCATTTTTGTGAAGGGGAGAGGAGGCAGCAGCAGCGGAGCAGAGCTGCCTGCATTTGCCATGCCAGCCAGGTGCTCAGCAGTGAGCCTGTGCCGGCCAGCAGTCTTGCTGAGCTTTGCTGAGCCTCGAGGCAGCCGGGCGGTACCCCAGGAAACCAGGCCAATAAATATTTCAGTGGCAGTGAGGCCAGCTTTCCAACAGCCCTGCCGCACCCTGCCATGCATTATGCAAAGTGTTTCCCTCTATAAATATGGAGGTGAATAATTGATGAGGGCTTGGCCCCCCCGCCCCAGCCGGTGCCTGGCTCAGGACCCTGCTGGTGAGCTGCCCATGCCCTGTTTGCCGGTGCTGTGCCAAACCCTGCCAAAGAGCTGGGTCTGAGGCTGGGGGGTGCTGGGATCCTGGCAGCCCTCAGGGACATGGCAAGGACCTGGAGCCTGGGGAAGTGGCTTCCAGCTCAGGGAGCAGGGAACAGGGACATGGTCCTCAAGCACTGAGGGATGGCTGGCACATCCATCCAATGGTGGCTGATGGACTGGAGGACCCTCTCTGTCACTGGCTCCCCCCCAGACCCAAGGTAAAAGTGAGAGAATTATTTTAGCTGCTTGATTTAGGACAGACATGGACAGACCCTTGTGGAGGGTCACTGAGCGAGGAGCGTCCCAGCCAGTGATGCTCATAGCCCAGGCCCATGGGCTCTGAGGATGCTGCATGCAGCCTAGGGGGGGATGTCTGCCAAGCAGGGTGCAGCCTAGATCCCCCACTGCCCCCAGCCCATTGCTTTCACCCTCACAGCATCCCTGTCTTCATCCAGTCCTCCTGGAGCAGCCAAGAAGGGAAGCAGCCAGCCAAAAGGTGCTCTTGAAGAGGCCAGGATAGCAGGCAGCTGCCAGTGGCATCTCCTGGGGACACTCTCCCAGCACAGCTGGGCCATGGAACAGGGCTGGTGGGAGCTGCTGAAGCCTCTCCCACAGTGTGAGCAACAGAGGCGCGGAAGTGCCTGCAGACAGCGTGGCCTGGTGGCAGTGGCACTACAAGAGCCCAGCCTCCGGGGACGAGCCTGGCCCTGTGCAGACAGTCTGGCGCCACTCCCTGCTCAGTTGCAGCCTCTGCTGCCTCCACTCACGCTGCCTGACAGAGGAGCTGGGCCTCTGATGCTTGGACATGTGTTAAATTCACTTGAAAAGAGGAGGAGAAGGAAGGAAGGAACTTAAAACCAGCGGCTCAGTGCTTGGCAGCAATTAGGGAAGCAGACAGAACATGCACCAGGGTGTCTAACACAGCCGTACAGCACAAATCCAAACAGATAATTACCAGGCGGTACGGAAAGGCTGTCACTCCGGCACGGAGCCCACAGCCAGAGCCGTTCAGCATGCTGGCTGTCCCTGGGGAAAGGGCAGGTGGTGGCAGAGGGGCAGCCCGGGCTTCGGGAGCCCAAGGGGACAGTCACGGGAGGAGACAGATGCTGACAAGTCGCTGGGCTGAAATGCAACCAGCAGGAGGTGTTGGCAACAGTTACAACCAGCTCAGACCTCAGTTGGTCCCTGAGGCTGGGCTCAGGGTGGGCTGAGCAGATTCTGCAGCTTTCCCAGTCCTGCCTCGGAAAGCTGAGCCAGGTCCCCCCTGCCCCAGGCGCTGAGGCTGCCTGTCTGGCTCACAGAAATCCCAAACCATGAATGAGCTGGGAAGTCATTTCAAATAGAAAAATAGATGGAGATTCAGGCCTTCTGGGCACAGGAAGGCTCCAGGCAGTGGCAGCAGGAGGCCGGGCAGACAGGCTGGTTGTACACGGCCACATCTCTCCAGGGAAATGGGCAGGCAAGGATTTGGGGGTTTCTACCACCCCAAAAGGAGCAGGACTGTGCCTGAGGAGGGAGCCCAACCTGGAGAGGGTAGGCAGGGGACACAGACTGGGGAGGGGAGTGGGTCCGATAACCACTCTCTCCTCTGTCTTTAGCACTGTGGGGCAGCACTGGGATCTGCCCTCCCCTGCTGCAGGAAAGCCCCCTGCCTGCAGCCAAGCATCCCCCACCAGGTTCCTGCACCCTGGGGCTGAGGCCACATCATTCCAACGTACAAAGTGCAAGTACCACATCCCGTGGATATCAGAGCTGTGCTGGGGAGACCCAGCACACACCCTCCCTCCAATCCACTGAGACAGCAGAGGGACAGGGAAATATAAAACCATTTGTCTTGGATCTGTCTGTACAGAGCCCCTCTGATGTTCCAGCAACTTCATGAGCACCTCCATATGCTTTTTGGTCACCCCAAAGCCGCAGAAGAGCAGAGATCTGGCCTTTCCTCCTCTCCCCATTATCTCACTGTTTGCAGATTGTGTGACTGGGCCAACCACAAGGCCACCAGAAGGAGAGTTCTGTACTTGGTACGACCATCCTTACTCTGGGATACCACAGGAAGGGCCCAGCATCACAACCCCCCATAGCAACTCCCCTCTGCTCCTGCAGGCCACACTTCAGGGGTGTAAGTGTCTGCCCACAGCGGAATGCCAGCTCCTAATCCACAGCAGGAGGAAAACTGACAAAAACAAAGGGCAAAGTCTTTTAGTCACCCAAATTCACTCCAGGGAGCACATTTCACAGGAAACGTCATTGCCAGAGAAGTCACTCCATTCATGAGGGTTTTGTCATCCACAACGAACAATGATGCAGTGGTGGGGGGCGGATTTGACGCAGGAAGAGAGAAGAAAGAAGGGGGTCTAAGAGCGTGTCACTACAAACATTACACAGATGATGAAGATGATGGGAAGAATAGGACGAAAGCTGCCAGGAAGACAGAGCTTGTTCAAGCTGTTGGTGAGTTTACTATCTCCATGTGGCAGTGAAGAGGGATGAGGGCCTCAAGACAGGGGCAGGATGATCAGTCACCCTGTTACTGCCACCCCTGTGTGAGTGTTTGCTGGGAGACCCCAGGCTGTGGCAGATGAGACGTACTGGATCAGAGTGTCATGCTGCTGCGGCTGGGCTCAAGGGTGGGTGCTGGACCAGCTGGGCTTGGAGGCTCCCGAGGACTCTGGATCAGCTGTGCTCGGAGGCCACTGAGACTCCGGACTGGCCAGGAGTGGGGGCCACCGGGGTCCCCGGCCCGGCTCGGTGGGCTGGATCGGTCAGCACCGCGGAGAGCGGCCCCGGTCAGCACCAAGGACAGCGGCCCCGGTCAGCACCGCGGAGAGCGGCCCCGGTCAGCACCAAGGACAGCGTCCCGGCTCCCGGGAGGTGCGTCACGCTATAAGGGCACCCCGCAAACGTGCCCCTGCGGGACCCCCCGCCTCAGAGGCACCCTACGAGCATCCACTATCGCCCCACCAGGTCCCTGCAACAATCCACTATTGCCCCACCAAGTCCCTGCAAACATCCACTATTGCCCCACCAGGTCCCTGTGACAATCCACTATTGCCCCACCAGGTCCCTGTGAGATCTTACTGTCGCCCCCCCGGGTCCCTGCAGTCCACCCCTCCTGCCCTGCCAGCCTGCTGTAGAGCCCTGTTGTTGCCCTGCCAGACTCAAAGGCTGCTGCAAAATTATTTCTGTAGTGCCAATGCTTCAGTGACAGAGTGCTGCTTGGCAGCAGGCAGCCATCACTCACGGCTTCCTGCACACACACACACACACACACACACATATATGCACACCCAGACACGCATGGACGCACATACAACCACCCTGCCAGAGCCCCAGTAGCTGGTGGATGCACCTTGCACGAGCTTTGGCATTCAGCTGCACATATACATGCACACATACACAAACAGAGATAAGCGCATGCACGCACACACACACACAGAGGGTTGCATCAGCTGAATTCATTAGCCCATCTATTTTTACTAATGCAGCAAATCAAGTTGCTCTACAGGCAGAGAAAACACACCCGAGACACACTGCTGAGGCAGAGCACACAGCCAAGGCTTTTGTCCAGTACTGCTGAGGGTAACGGCTCCCTGCGACTCCCTCAGCTCTATGCAATGTCCCCAACCAGCAGCAATGCCTTACAGGCTCTTGCATTTGGCGGGGCTGAACCTGCCAACCAAAGCACATGGTAGTCATAAATGCATCCCACCATACAAATCGCCTTCCCCAGCAGTGCTCAGTGGTGTGTGAGCTGCCTCCTGCTCTGATTCCATCGGGTCAGACCACTGCCCATTCTGTGAGCAGTCAGAGGGATATATGACTGCTAGTGTCCGAGGCCGGGTCACCTCGGAGGGCTTGGATCACCCTGGCAACACAGAGAAGCCACAGAAGGCCCTGGAGGAGCCACTGGCTCCCTCAGGTATGGAGGGGCAGTGGGTGTGTTTGGGTAGAAGCTGCCTGTACATGTGCATGTGTGTGTGTGTGTGCATGTTGCTCAGCACTCCCAGGCTCAGCACTCACACGAGTCAGCTGGGAGAGAGGCTCAGAGCACAGCTCCAAACTCAGTGCTATGCATTCCCCTGCTGCACAAGCCAGGAATTCACAGAGGGGAAGGGCCTCACTGCTCCACCTGGCCCCGGAGACCTGCCATTTCTGTGATGGGAGCTGGGAAACTCCTTCCTGAGATTATCCTGAGAGCTCCTTGGGAGACCAGAGGGCTGAGAGCAGCTCTGTTGCTCCCTTGTTGGCTCCCAGTGATGCCAAAGAGCTCATTCCACCTTGCAGTGGACTAAGAGGCTCAGGAGGGCCTGGGAAAACAGCTGGTTTGAGTCCCATTCTTGCCGGCTGCCACTCAGCACTGGGCTGGCTGGTGAATCCATCACAGGGTCTCAGGCAGCTCATGGCCAGGCAGTGGAGCCGTCATGATAGGGACCCTGCAGAACTGCTCTCCCACAGGTCCCACAGCCTTTCTGAACAGCAAGAGCTGGGGCTGGGCCATCTCCATACCCAAGGAGCCAGGGAAAAGCTGGCTGAGTTGCCCACCACTTTCTACTTAGCTGAGAGAACAGCTCATGTCCAGGGGCACTGGGAGACACAGCTCCTGTCCCCCCCAGCCCTCAGCATGGGGGAGTTGTAGGGAGGAGGTAGAGCTGCAGCCCCCCAGGCCTGGCCAGGCAAAACTTCCTCGCAACAGGGAGTGGGGTCCCCTCTGGCTGCCACAAGCCCTTCTGGCAGCAGCATTTGTCTTTTCTGCTGAGACCCAAATCTCCCCAAAACATCAAGCCCTGACCTCTCTCCCTATCCCAGGCAGCCCCATGCCCCCTTGTGGGGGACTCCACACACAAGAGGAGCACAGGATGCACAGAGCACGGCAGAGCTGGACCTCAACGTGCTGCCCTGGGCCCACCTCCTCCAGCCTCCTCTGGAGGTACCAGCCCTCACTGCCATGGGAGGATGCTCATGCTTCAGCCAAGCTTTGCCCTGTTCCCCACCAACTGAGGTGAGGGGAAGAGGGAGCAGCTCCTTTTGTGCCCCAGCCTGGCCCCTTCCTGCAAGCCCAGCCCAAGCATGCCCAACCAATGGCACCCAGCACGTTATAGCCCTTCTCTTTGCCCCTCTTGGGCCCAGGAAGGGGTGAACAAAAATGCAAGATACCACGAGGAGAGAGGAGCCAGGATAACACAGCCCATGGCTGTCCCTGAACCCCCTGGCCACTGATGTGCTCCCTGGGTACCACTGGGACTTGAGCCTCTTCCTCAAACCCCTTCAACACTCCAGACATGGCAACAGCCACGCAAGTAGTGATGCTCCTTTGTCCCCAGGGCTTGGGGGTCTGGTCAGGAGCTGGGGTCGGGGGAGGCAGGCAAACACCTGCCCAGCACAGAGGCCATTGGCACCAGGCTCAATGGGATGCCAGATCGGGCAGGGGGTGTTCAGCCACCAGAATCCCTGCTGCAGGGGATTGTAGGGGCTAAATGCTGACGCAGGCTCCAAAAAGCCATTAGATGCACGCCTAGAAGCAAAAGCACTGGCCTGATCCTGCTCCCAGGGCAGCCCCCTGGCCACCCACTTCCCCCAGCCAGGAGCTGGGCACAGGTCACACCTCCAGCGGGGAGAAACCCTGGAGAAGTGGCTTCTGCCTGCCCCATCCCCAGCTGCTCTCCCCTTCAGCTCCAGCTCCCACCTCTGCACTGCCAGCCCTGGAGCACCCAGTGAATGTGGTCAGTCCCCGTGGCGGGTGGGCAGAGGTTTGGCAGGGGTGGGATGCTGCCGAAAGATCCCTGCTCGCCTGCGCGCCCCATCCTGCTCCCTCCTACGCCATCAGCACCTACTTGCCACTCAAATCCCCTTTCCCCTCTCCGGGTACTGCTCATCCACACAGGCACTGGTGGGGAGCAATGGGCCACGGCTTGGATGTGGGGAAACTGAGGCACAGGCAGGGCAATGTGGCTTTGCCATGGAGCTGCCAGAGTCTGAATCAGGCAGAGCTTAAACCTACAGAGCATGAAGGCAGAATCCAGCCCCCAAACCCAAAGTGCTCCCGCTCCAGCCTCCCTTCTCCTGGCTGTAGCGTGGCCATGTCCCCATAGGATGGTCAACACAGAGATGACCACACTGGAGGAGATGGAGGGACCCTTTCCCCCTCCCACCTTCCCATATGCGACACCCCAGCCTGAGCGAGAGTTGCTCCATCCCAAGGAGCAGGATCTGGGGACGCAGCAAGTTCCCAGCACCAGGGTTGCTCATCCTGCCGCTCCCCGCTGCTGTGGAGCCACTGGCACGGGGAGGAGAGCAGGCCTGGTGGATGGCAAAGGGATCGATGTGGGGGAAGCCAGCTCGGGGAAAAATAGATATCTAGCTTATTAAAAATGGATGCTCGAGTGAGTCCTCCCCACTCCAAAGCCACCTCCCTCCCTCTTCCTGGTAGCCGGAGTGAAATCAGCACCCAGCTTTCAGAGGAGGGGAGATGCCAGCACGGCATGGCGCTTGCTCTGCGCCTGCTGCTCCCACCCTGCTGCATGCTGAGACCCTCTGGGTGCTGCAAATAGGGCCCAAGACCCCCTGTACCCCAGGCAGAGGGTGGCTGTGGAGCAGGACCTCTGCCAGGAGCATCCCTGCTGCAGGGACTGCCACACTCTGGCCTCCAGCACCTGGGCACCGCCATGTCCTGCCAATTCCAGCAGATGCCCGAGAGCCAGAGCTGCCCCAGCACTACAGCCTGGTGCTCCATTGCACCCCCAGACCCTCACCCGGGAGAGGTCATGGGGGTCTGTGCCTGACTGCTGCCACAACTCCATGCCTCAGTTTCCCCCAGCCTGCCCCAGCCCTTCCATGGGTCTCAGCCTGCCCACCCAGCTCCCAGCCCCAGCCAGCCTCTTACATGGACCCTCTGCCCATCCCCATCCCCTGCCCCACCAAATCAACCTGCCCCCGGCCCCTCGCCCCCCTCCCAGGCTGCTGGGGGTGGACGCCGGCCCCACTCTGGGCTCTGTGGGACCTCACTGTGGGGCTCAGCCCCCTTGGCCCCATCGCAGATGGGGCCTTCCCCTTCCTCCATCCCCTGGGCCCCAGGATGGGGGAGTGGCTGCCCCTGTCCCCCTGCCCTGGCCTGTGTCACCCCACAGTGGAGGAGAGCCCCACCGAGGTCTTGGGGTCTTCGGGTGCAGATTGGGGGTGCCACCGGGGAGGACAAGGACCAGTTTGGGGGCTGGCAGCAGAACAGCGGGGGGGGGGGGGGGGGGGGGGGAGGCCTAGGGTGAGGGTGAAGATGAGAGTGAGGGTGAGGTTNGGGGGGGGGAGCAGTCAGCAGCCCCACACGCGGGTGACCCTGTCCTGACGGTGATGAGCACCTATACCCCCATCCCAAAGCACCCCCGCATCCCCCGGTACATACCCGACACCCCCCCCCTCCGCCGTTACCCACCCGGTGATGCCCGGCCATGCGGGGAGGAGCGGGGGGCACTACCTTACCCCCCAGCATCCCCCCGCTCCTCAAACCGCGATGTGGGGGGGCAGCATCACCGAGTTGGGGGGGAGGGGGGAATCACCGACCACCATCCTCGGTTGAGCTACCGGGAGAGGGAAGTGGGGAGGGCGCCACCGGACCGGGAGCCCTGGGGCCGGGCCGGCTCCGCCGCCGTTATATAACGCGGCTCCATGATGCGGGATGCGGCGGGGGGGTGGCTGCAGCCCCCGGTAAAACCGACACCGGCACCGGCTTTGTGTTGTAAAGGATTTTTTCCCGAGCGGCTCTTACCTCCAGCACCGTCTCCCGAAGCTCATGCCATGCCTTGTGCCC
>WEKW01011423.1:45079-79639 GCA_013389905.1 Sula dactylatra
CACCTGGGCTGCCCTGCTGATGCCCGGCTTCCGCCGGGTTCCCCTGCGGCTCCAGGTACGGCCGCCCCCCCCTCTCTGCCCTCGGGGACCCCCCCCGGCCCTGACCGCCCCCCTCTCCTCCAGGTGCCCTACCAGCCCTCCGGCCCCCGGCAAGTGGCGAACGCCCTGGCGCTGTTACGGGGCCGCTCGGGGAAGACAGTGGATCTGGGATCAGGAGACGGACGGCTCGTAAGGGCGGGCAGCAGGGTGCTGAGGGGGCTTGGGGCTGCCCCGGGAGGTGGGCGAGGGGCAGGGAGGGGGGCTGCGCTCAGCAGGAGGGTGGCTGGGAGCCCACCACCCAGCTGCTGCCCCGTACTGGGCTGTGGTTCTAGGTGGCTGCCCTGGCTATGGTCCTGGATGGTCTTAGGCAGCCCTAGGTGGGCCTAGACAGCCCAAGGCAGGTCTAGACAGCCTTAGGTGGTCCTGACAGCCCTAGGCAGGCCTAACAGCCCTAGGTGAGCCTAGAAGACACGACATGCAGTGAGCTGGGTGGGATCGACCACTCTAGGAGGAAAGACCGAGAGAAGCCTTTGCAGCTGGAAGGTGCTGAGGACCGAGGTCACTCCGGCCATGAGCCAACAGGAGCGAGTGGAGCTGGGCAACAGCCCCTGTCCCCCACATTGTCCCCCAAATTCAACACCGAGGTTCATTTTAGTTGCAACTCTCTCTCTCCCCAGGTGGTAGAGGCTTATAAGCACGGTCTCAGGCCAGCTGTTGGCTATGAGCTCAACCCCTGGCTGCTGTGTCTCTCCAACTACCGGGCCTGGAAGGCTGGGTACCACGGGAAGGTTTCCTTCCTGAAGAAAGATCTGTGGAAGGTAATGGCGTCCTAAGGGTCTGGCTGTGCTCAGCGCTGGCCATAGCTAGGGCAGGGCCAGGGCTTGGTCTGCATCTCCAGCCAGCCTTTGCTGATGGTTGCTTGCTCCTTCCCCAACCCACGCCGCTCCCAGGAGGCGGAAAAACCATCTCCTGGAAAGGATTTCAGGGGAACGCCAGCCTGGGCAGCCCATGGCTGGCTGCTCCTTCTCAGGGCAGCTTTGAGAAGAGGTCTTAGGTGCTGCTGACATGCAGTGGCCTTCATAGACATGCTGCTAAAGCTGGCATCAAGTACTCGCAGCCTGACTGGAGAAAACCCAGCAGGGAGCGTGGTTCTGGGACAATGCTGGATGCAGGCATTTGGAAGAGGCACTGCTTTCACACCCAGCTCCCGGTCGCACCAACACATCCCTGTCCCACACGTTGTGGGGCATCTTTGCTTTCTCCGAGATTCAGAAGATTGTCCGCAAAGAGTTTGGCTGCTCGAACGGTTTCCCCCACCACTCCCCCTCTGCCTGTTGCTTCTTTCATTCCCCTTTTCCTTCTCTTTTAAGGTGAATCTTTCCGATTGCTACAATGTGATCGTGTTCCTGGCCCCAAGCGTGGTAAGTCGGTCTCTGGCACCCCGACTTGTTCTGAGCAAGCTCGAGGGAGGGTTTTGTTAGAAAAGAGAGACAATCTGGGACAGTGGCAAAGATAATAAGATCCCAGAGGCAAAGAAAATCCCAGAGTTGCTCATGCTGGAATAAAAAGCCAAACAGGAGCATGTTTTCCAGCAGTGCAGCCTGTGCCCGTTGCATCTGATGGATGTGACCCTGTCTTGGACCCTCTTCCACACATTCTCCTGAGGAAGTGCCGCTCTGGGAGCGCCGTCCCTATGTCCCCCGCAGTGCTGGTTACCTGGCACTCTTCCTGGTCACCACGAGTGCCTGTAACTATCCATGCTCCGCTGTTGGTCACAGTAAGGCAGAACAGGGAGTCTTGTGGAGTGCTGGGACCTGCAGCAGCGGTGGGCGTCGCTGTGAGCGAGTGGTTTGGTGCTCAGCACCACTCAAATTTGCTCCCAGTCCCAACCACACACAGGGCTAGTAGCAGCCCTGCATTTTGGAAGGGTCTTTGGTTGATGCTGCGTGCTTGGGACCCGCTAGCCATGCCGAGGAGCTGCCCTGTGGTCCCTGGTGGCACTGCTGCTACATGACTGTTTCCTAAGGCCACCTGGCCCTGGCTGTCTCTCTCTCTCCCCAGAAACCTCCCCTAGCCGCCAAGCTCCTTGCAGAACTCCCTGATGAAGCGCGGGTGGTGGCTGGACGCTTCCCCTTCCCCTCCTGGACCCCCACCAGCACCCTTGGGCAGGGGCTGGAGCAAGTCTGGGCCTATGACATGAAGAAGGTGCGGCGAGCGGTGCAGAGCAGCGCAGAGGGAAGGCCGGTCTAACGGCAGCCTCATTAAGCCTGGCATTAGAGGTCACAGCTGTAGGGGTCAGAGCCTCTCCAGCCCTTGGGCTCAGCTCAGGACAGCAGCGAGAGGGATGCTTGGTCAGGCTTTTTCCCAGGGACTTGCAGGGTGGTGGTTCCTCATCTTCCGAAGAGCGGGCAATGTGGGGGAAGCAAGGGAGGGGAAAAACAGATCTAGAAATCCTGGAACTACCGCAGGATTTAAGGGCTAAACCTCCAGTGCCCCTTTCTGTATGTTTGCTACTTTATTTCTAGTTAATTTTTCAAAATAAACATTTGGATGGTTCTTCCCTCGAGACTTTTGCTTTGCCTTTGAGCTACAGGGTGCTCCTGGAGCCAGAGCAGCCACCGCTCCTGGCCTCAGGCTTTGCTCCAGGTAGCTCAGGAGGGAGTTTGTCCAGCTCATCTCCTGCTGAAGGATCGGTTTGGCCCTGCTCACCTTATATAACATTCCCTTTTCCACTCAGACATGGGAAGAAGAGGTTTTCCCACCATAAAAGAGCAGCTCATCCCCTTTGTCTAACCTCTTAGACCAAAGTCTAGCTTGAACCAACCTTATCTCTTAGAAGCTGAGAAGGAGCAAAGGCAGGAGCAGAGTTAGCCCTTGGACTCCAGTCTAGGTCTGACCAGGAGAAACGTTATGGCAGCGTCTCAGGAGGCAGGAACGGGAACCTGTCCCTGCAGCCCCACAGTAAAAAGCTTCCTGGGAACCTGAACCCGTGTCCTGAGACGTGATGTGCTCGGGGAGCAGCAGAATTCCTACAGCTGAGGGGTCAGAGGATAGACAAGACACAGTTGTCTCGTCCCATTTTAGTACTGTTAATTTGAGACCGAGAACACCCACGTGGTTTCCCTCGCTGTGCCTCCCAGCTCTCAGCTGGGGAAGGATACTTGCCCTGGCCAGCCCACACAACAAAAAGCTTCTTTTTAAGTCCTGCTCTTTCCTATGATCGTGCCGCTTCTCAGAGCCATGGGGAAGAGCTACGGTTGGTGGCTGATGGTCCTTCTGGCTCTGGGCAGCGAGTGAGTAACGGCCGCCCCAGCACTGAGCGTGCGTGGCACCTTGCTGCCAGCGAGCTTCCTCAGCTGGAGGATCTCCTGCTTGTACCTGCAACGGGGAAGCAGCACCATTGTTGTCCATGTGGTCACATATAGCTCACACACAGGAGCGATAAATTTAAATGCACGCTTTGCCTTGTGTTTGTTGCATGCTGTGGATGCACAGTGTCAGTTAATTCAGACCAGCCAGCCCAGGCACTGAGCCACGCCGGGAGCTGAGTCCTGGCAGATAAAAAATCACAGCCTTTTCCTGAGGAAGAGGTGCTTGTTGGCTCTGCCAGGTAACAGTACCAGCAGCAAGCCCATGAGTCTGACCCAAGTTCACAGCCGAGCTGGCTGAGGAGTTACAGCAGGCGCAGTTGGACCACTGCTCCGACAGATGCGCCCTACTTGTTCTCGCCCTTCCTTGCCCAAGCAGCTGTTCCCCCTACTTTGGGGTGTGATGAGCCAGCGAGAGAGGACCGTAGATCAGGGGCTGCTGGAAGGCTTTGGATTTTAGGCAACCCCTCTCTTAGCTCCATCCAAAGGATGGGTGAGCGCACAGGGAAGGAGACATGTGGCAGGGCAGACCAGATGCTGCCCCCCCACCCTGTGGAACAAGGGATGGTGGCAGCTGCCTGCACAGCTGGACGTGCTGCGGGACATCAGCTGTGCCGGCAGCGCTGTGGGAAGGCAGCGGCGAGGTCAGGTGCCGACAGTGCGGTGGGCATGGCAATGTCACTGGCAATTAGCCTAGGAGATAAACTTGGAGCACAAAGCAGAGAACACATGAAGGGGGATCCTACCATCTCACCTTGCAAGATGCTTATCTATGTATTCCTGCAGCTCTGACACCTGCTCTTCTGCCACGATCGCCCGAGTCAGCAGCTGGTTCCTCTTCTGCTCCAAATCCTCCTGGAGGGGCAAAGAAATGCAGAGAAAACAGGGAGCTCTGTGAGATGGGAGTGAAGTTGCTCAGTCCTGCTCTGCCAGGCAAGACTGACCACTTCCCCATCGCTTGGCTCCTTGGCTACAGAAGTAACCAAAAACTGCTGCGCTCGGGGAAAGGAGCCTGGCGATGATAGCGCAGCTTTCTGTGGGCATCAGCCAGGCAGCCTTCCCTGACCAGAGTGCAGGCATGGGGGCCAGGGCCGCCCCAGGACAGGCAGTAAGCCCTGTCTGCCAAGCCATCATTAACTCCCCAGAGGCTTCTCAGACAACTGGCAGAGCGGTGGCTAGATCTGGCACTGGGACACAGCTTTCACACCTCTCCACCGGTAGTTTGTTGCAAAGGGAAGTGACCTTCCCTTTCAGACCAAAAAACCCTTTGTTTTTTGCACAGCATCTCTGGCAGTAGATCACCAGCTTACCCAAGTTAACTGCACAGTCCCTGTGTCACTAGGAGGATCTGAGCTGCTTGACGGAGCTCAAACCAGAGATTCACAGTAGAGCCAGGAGCAGGACTTGCTCCCAGCACAGTGCTCCAGCCTCCCAGCCATGGCATCTCCCTTCTTTTAGCCACAAAGATACACAAAATTTAGGTGTTTAGCCTGATGTGACCAGAGAATGGTAGAGCACTTCCTTAGGTCGCTGTGGACAGAGGAAGGCACGACATGGAAGGGGGCTGCTGGCACATGTATAGCCTTGCCTACCACAGAAAACTGAAGCTCTGCTTGGTTTCCAAAGCCCTTTTCCCCATGTGTGGCAGTCATCGTGGCAGGGATTCCAGCACCAACCCTTCTTCCCACTGCTGCCATTGCTGCCGGACAGCAAAACCCATCTCAGCCAAGCCCTCTCCCAGTGAGTATCACCACAGTTTGATGGGTGCTGTAGGGCAGCACTGTAGATGGAGAGAGCTTTCCTACCCGCTCTGGGCAGCACAAATATCCTTGCATGCAGGGGGAACCAGACTGGGAAGCTGATTCAGATTCAGACTAGCCTTGAACAGACCCAGTTTGTTATACAGATGCCTAAATGCTTGTCCTGAAACACAGGAGGGAGCAATACAGTCCAGCAATGAGCAGCCATAAGGGCTGCCCTCCTTCCTTTAGTAGCAGGGACGGTACAGCCTTGATACATCACCAGCCAGTGGGCTGAGGCCAAAGCCACAGCAAGGCTCTGTGGAAAGCTTCCCTGCTCCAGCCCGGAGTGGTGTATTGGTCCCAGGGCAGCACCTGGCTGGGGCAGCACATCTTTGGCATGTGGGTAAGGGTTAAGCTTTTTTCAGATGGGCTGTTG
The DNA here is from genome assembly GCA_013389905.1 of Sula dactylatra. NCBI lineage: Eukaryota > Metazoa > Chordata > Aves > Suliformes > Sulidae > Sula > Sula dactylatra. The sequence goes on from WEKW01011423.1 coordinate 50,665, forward strand.
CAGACCTTTACCTGGGTGGTGTGTGTGAACTCCCAGAGCTGCTTCCTGACTTCTGCCCAGCCCTCCTCAGCCAGCTGCCTAGGAGAGAAAAGCAGATTTTGATCACTCTCAGACGTTCAAATCCAGCCCATCCACAGGTCACACAGCTCCGTTCAGGGGCTGGACACAACCCTTGCCCATCCAACCATAAACCCCAGCTCTCTGAACCTTTTCTCTCCCGATGCCCCAAACTTCAGAGCATGCAGCACCATCCCTGTGCCCGTGCACAAGAGTCACAGCCCTTCTGCCAACCTGGGATTCCCCACTGCGATGGCTGGGTTTGTTCCAAGTTCACATCAACACTCATACATCAGAGGACTCCGTGCAGAAAAAGTCCTTAACCTGACACTGCAGGACTGAATTTGATGGAAATAGAAAGCGATCAATGCCAAACGCTGGCTTTTTTCATGTTTAGGAGCACAAACCGGCCCGTTCTGGTCACTGAGCGCGATAGGTGAGCTGTCTGTGGAGCCCAGCCATGGGAAAGTTCTTCCTATTCTGTTCCAGTCTGAATAAGCAAAATACAGGTCACCTCTGATGCTCGGGGAATTTGGGTTGTGTGAAGGGAAGAATGCATTGTGCTCAAGAGTGGCTCTGCTGCGGCTGCCAGAGTTCCCTCTGGTGGCTGCAGCCTCCCGGCCCAGGCACATGGGAAATCATGGTTGAGATTTCATGGGAGCAGAAGCAAAGGGAACAATAAACAGTGAAGCTGCACAGCTGATGAAGACAAGAAGCAGCAGGAGTTAGAGCTGAAGTGCTGCGGTTACACCAAGCTTTGCGTCTCTAGCTAGCGGAACAAGGTAACAGTGTGGATAAGACCCACCAGCACAAAGAAAGCAAGGGTTTGACATGTGTAGAATCTCTTGGCAGCTATAAAATCCTCAACAAGGTGCATCACTAAAATCAGGTTCTGGTAATTCTCTGTCTTGTTCCTGTGGCAAGTCTGCCAAAATAAATGCATCTGTTCAAGGACTACTACTATTTTTCAGCATGGCAGAGCCTTGTTAAGGCTCAAGCTCTTCTCCGAGAGACTCCTCTGGAGCCTGGTGGCTCAAGCACTCCGACTCCTCTGTGCTGGCATCCAGTCACTGAAATACCTGACATGTTTTCTAGGCTACTGCATTTTAAAAGGCTCAAAAATCCCAGCTCAGATTTCTCCTACACTTTGTTCCACCTCTCCACAGCTACAGTTGGTAGAGTTTCAACAGGCTAACGGAGCAGGGGGAAGAGACCCATCAAAAATGAGCAAATAAAGGGCACATCAGGAAGCCAGGGAGGTATTGGTGAAGAGTCACCCAAGGGTTCCAGCCCAGCTTCTGCACTGGGAGAGAGGAGAAACAAGACCATCCCCAACTGGGTTTCACTTGCCTTTTGCAGGTTGCGATCCACCAAAGCTCTTGGGCACACGCTTAACTTCAGCTTCTAAAGAGATCAGTGAGACTAAAAACATGATTAAATCAAACATGTGCTTAAGAGCTTTCTTGGATCAAGGCCTAAATGACCAACTAATTTCACCACAGGAAATGCTGCACTGAGACGACAGCTGGCTTTTCTTCTCAGAGGAGTCCCTATCAGCTTGCTTTCTCCCTATTTATTACTGTCTCCAAGTGAAGCAGAAAAGACTCCTCAATCAGCAAGGAGAATTCAGAATTACAAATATCCTGAGAAACAAACAGCACTTACTGCTCAGGAGATAGCGGAAGGCCAGAGGTTTCTTTCAGTGTTTTCTGAAGGCAAAGGAAGAACAAGTATTCCTGAAGCATTACACCATTGCAATCTCACCACAGCCCCTGCCGCTTTGAAGTGGCACAATGTATCCTAGCGCTCTAACAGCCACTGGTGCCCTGGCGAGGAAGTGATGTGCAGGACAATCTTAAGGTTTAGATCTCCCATCCTCTGAATTTTTAAATAAAAGTATCTCACGCAAATCAAGAGACATGTCTCTGCCCAGGCAGAACCAGTGGGAGGATGTGGAGCTGACTGGTGTGTTTCTGACTGTGGTCTCCTGCTCAGTCAGCTATTCACACGGAGGCAAAGGCATCCAAGAACGGAAAGGCCCATCCTATCCTCCCTTACTCGCCTCTTCTTTTAGCAGTGAGTGAGTCTGCTGGCCTGGCACTTCTCCCATAACATCTGCTGCTCCTCAGCCCTCCCAGAGCTCAGCGACCCCAATCGATGGAGCTGCCCAGCCTCCTGGATCTATCTGTAACTCACTCCTACGCAGCAGGGTTGAAGCAATGAGGGGACTGCTTGGTCATCCTGTCTCTTCCCCAAATGAGAAAGAGAGCAAGCACCCCTGCCTGTGCCACAGAGCTACAGCAAACCCTCAGGGAATGCCTGAGGAAGGGCCTGAATCTATTGCTTGTGAGAGTCTCCCTGCCGCCCCCCAGTTTCACCCCCACAGGAAGCCAGCAGCCCAGCCACCACCTTCTGCAATTCATGTAGCTGCATCTCCAGTTTTACTTTATCCTCCCGCAGCCGGTTTAGCTCCCGGGTTGTGTTTGTCAGCAGCTCTGGGTCTGTGATGGAAAAGTGGAGCTCGGCAGGGCCACAATCCATAGCACTGCTGCCCAAGGACCGGATCTGCTCTCGCTGGAGCCTGTAACATGCCAGAGGGGTTAGTCCTTGGTAGCTTTGGTTAGATAACAACACTGAGCGTTTCTGCTGCTGACGGAGGTACTGTTTGCTTGGGATCTGCTGGCTTCTGGCCACTGAGAGTCAGTCCACCTGCAAAGGATAAGTGGGGGAGCCCAGCAAGTATGTATGATATTCCTGGGAATGTTTCTGAAAGGAGCTTGTCCTAGAGCTATTTGTGGCTTTCATGCCACAAGAATTTCTGCTGCTTCCCACAGCCCAAGCTGCTGAGAGAGCTGTGGAGCAGAGCTGAGAACACTGCAGGGATGGGCTGAGAGGCAGGAGTTATTTGTGGTACCTCTGCATTTCCACACCATCCAACATAGAATCAATCTCTCACCCTAAATTTTACACAGGAGAAACGTATGTGCCAAGCAGTCCCAGGGTGTCTAGAGCACTCTGATGTATATCTGGAGACACCTTGCTCCTGGCTTGTCAAGAGCAAGGAGTTACCCGTGCACTCCAGATCCTCTGCTCCACCTGGGAGCCCAGTTTGCCTCCCTTTCAGCAAGGGGGCTGGGTGCTACGGGGCACTTCCAGTTAGTCCTTAGATATAAGCTGAAGAGACAGAGGTAGCCCAGACCCTGGCTTAGACCTACCTGTAAGCAATCAGCAAGTTCTCATGCTTTTTGACCAAGCTCTTCATGCGTTTCTTGTAGCTACGTGCTGCTCCAGCTAGCTGCTCTTCCCGAGACTTGTAGGAGGCCCTGATATCCTTCAGCATGTTGTCCACAAAGTGTTTCATGTGAGCATGATCAGCTGGGGCTTTGCTAGGCCCCGTTACATTGCTGGATTTGCTGTCCATGTAGTCCTTTAAACATACAGAGAAAGAAACTGATGTGACCAAGTTGTTCCTTAAGGCATGTAACCCATTTCCCAGAGAAGGTCTAGGAATATTTGTGCTAACAGCACAGAGCTTAGGGCATATCTTCCATTTTCTGAGAGCAGGAAAGACTAATTAGCTTCAGTTGTGGCCCTTGAAGACAGGGAAGGCGTCTGTACTGTACCTGTGACCCGCCTAGGGAAACAGGAGTTGGCATCAGGAGCTACCAACTCCAGTCCCATATTTTTTCCACCGTGGCCTGCTCTCTCTGCTGGCTAGGAGATGTTTCAACATCACTCTGTTAGAAATTAAACTATTCTTAATAGCAAAACCTGTTTTGCTTAGTCTCCTGATCCATCTCTACACTGTGTTCTTCGGTACCAACCTTCTCCCAGCACAGGAGCTCTTGCCAAAGCCTGCTTACCACTACCAAGGGGGTAGAAAGAGATTTCTTCCCAGTCTCACTGCTCAATATAATTGGGTATCCATGCCTGAACCTGCCTGAAACTCCTGCCTTGTGCCAAGTCCTCATCATGCTCTGGGGACCCTATTCTGTGTCAAAGGTACTTGTTCCCAGAGTGGGTCCCAGGCTCTGGCGTGACATGGCCCTGGAACTGACCATGGGGACAGCAGCAGAGTCACCATGGAGGCTGCAACAAAGCCAGAAGTGGCATCGCCTGGCCTACTGAGGGAAGTTGTCAGGGCAATGGGGATTAGAAGCCAACTGGAAGGCAGCCATTGTAAATAAGAAGAACTTTCAATCCAAGTAATCTGACCAAGAAAGAAAGACCCAGCAGAAACTCACAGACCCTTTAGTGTGGCCACACAGGAAATCGGGGCGAGGAGGGGGGCTGGCATCTCCTCCCCCAGGCCAAGCCGAGGGCACAGAGCCCACTTCTAGCTGCAAGCGTGGCTCCCCAAGCCCCACTGCCTGCTCTGCTTGGCAGCCCAGCAAGGAGGGGAAACAGCAGCAGCCTGCAAGAAGCAGGCAGCCAGCGTGGAGAGACTTCCCCAGGTTAGGAGAGCCCTTGGGGTTGGGGGTACCAACCGCCACATCCTTGATGTATTGCGCGAGCCGGGAGCGATATTCCTCGTTCAGCTCCTTCAGCTGGAGCTGCAGCTGGGAGTTCTCCGCCTCCACCTCTTGGAGCTGGCTCTGGGAGGTGAGCAGCACCTAGGTACAGCAAACATGCTCGCTGCTGCCCTTGTCCTCTGGCCAAACAAGGGGCACTAAGAAGCCCCTTAATAATAAGAGACAATAAGAGACGGGGGACTTCATTTCCAGATATTCAGCTTCACTAGAGCTGGGAAGGTCCTGGGTTTTCACAGGACCCCACTGGAAATGTTTATAGTCTCTATTCCCTTGCCACTTTCTGTCATTTCCAATCTCCCCCTCCACTGCCAGTGATTTTACCAACCCTTTCTAAATATCAATGAATAAAATTCCTCCCACCACCTGCAGCAAGCAGCACCTTCCACCACATGCATTGCACCCCTGGAGAAGGAAACTGTGCAGGGAGGAGCACCTCAGTATGACAAACTCCCTGGAGAGGGAGACACGTCAGAGTACCTCAGTGCAAGACATCCACCCACTGCTAGCTCCAGGAGAAGCGCATGGCACCCTGCAGAGCAGCAGAGGCAGTCCTGGGTGCCGGGGGTGGGAAGGGAGCCTCTCCTTACCGCTGACTGTTCCGCCAGCTTGTGCTGGGTGTCCCCAATCGCTCCCTTTGCCTCCTGCAGCTCCTTCCCCATTGTGATCCTGGGCATACAGGGAGAAGGTGTGTTTATTTTAACCCCCCCAAACTTCTCTGTAGGTCCAATACAGCCAGCTTTGAGAAAGAAATCACTACAGGATGACAGAAATCTCTCAGCAGCAGCTGCCAACGCCCACCAAATGTGCGCCAACCAGCAGCCTCAGAGCTCTTGCAATCAAATGTGAACGTCCTCCCCAGTCAGAAGGTCTAGTTCTCCAGCATCCCTGCTGTGGCAGCCTTTGCTGGGACAGCGACCCCATCCCAGCCTGTCGATGGAAGAACCGCTGTGGGTGTAAGGGCTAGGGCTGGATCCATCTCTGGGCTGTCACACATTTGCTGTGTGTGTCACAGAGGGTGGATTTTCAGAGGTCCATAGGCCACTCGGGTATGTAAACACCACCAACTTTTAAGAAGACAGCTGACCCTCTTAAGAGCCTTGAAAATATCAGGTTTTGCTTCCAGGCCTCACTTGTTCCAAAGGTGAATCATCGTTTCCCACCCTGTACCCCACCAAAGGCAGGCTGCCTCCTCTCCTGTGCCCAAGGATCAAATTCAGCTGCAATGAGCTCCACAAATCCCATCCAAACAGAAGGACGTGCCTTCAAACACTCACACTCTCTCTTCCAGCTTCTGCTGCTGCAAATCATAGGTTTTCTTCAGTTTTTCAAGCTCTACTTTTATGTGATCCTGGTTTCCAAGCAACTGAGGGATAAACGAAGAGGAAGATGAGACAGAGGGTTGAGCTAAGCAGAGAGATTTGTGAACAGGGAAAAAGTGAGGAGAGCCTCCAGCTGAGCACACGTCCATATGATCAGTGTCATACTGGGGAAAGAACAGGTTTAAATGTGAGTGAGCAGTGCCCTGTAGCACACCAGAAGCGGTGTATATGTTCTGGAGACAGGGCACATGGAGATGCACACATGTTGTTCTCTCAAGGGAGAGTCTTGCTCTGAGAGTCACATCCCCAGCAGGAGCTGGTGGTGGAGCCCAAGCTGGTATCACACAGGCTGCAGATGGGTAGGAGGCAGGGAGCATCTTGGTGCTCTCAGTTTCGGGTGCTTTATCACTCCCACCTTTCTCAAGTAACAGCAAGGAGAAAACAAGCAAGTGTCCTCTGCCCTTGTTGACTTCTAAACTCTTGCCTCTGTTCACCCAGGGGCACTGACAGTGGGAACCACAGCTGCCCTCCCTCAGCTTTTGCCTCCACAAGAGCTGGAGTTATTCTAGTCTCATTTTTCAACTGCAGAGCTTAAAAAAAATTAAAATAAATCAAGGTATCAGTTCATCCACAAAATTCAACTTAGCACCAGGAGGTGCCAGCCAGTCAGAATAAATTCCCTCTCTGCTTCCCCAAGGATCCAGCAGCAGACCCCCACACACTCACGTTTCTCTCCAGCTTTTGCCGTGCCTGTTCAGAGGCAACTACATCTTCTGCCTGGTTTTAGTAAGAGACAGAAGAAGGTGCCTGTTAGATCCCTGTTCTCCAAGGAGCTTGTGACAGGGCAGAGAGGTCCTCACCTTCACCTTCCGAGCAGAGAGACGGTGCACCATTGCTCGCACTCTTTCCAGCTCGGCCGAGGACTCATCGGCCATGGCAGGGGTGTGGTAGTCGTTGCTCTCTGTGCGGGGAACGGTGCTCCTGGCATTGGCCAGGTTGAGCAGCTCTAGGCTGAGCTCTTCATTCTTCATGACCTGCCAGGTCAAACAAGAAGGAAAGAGCTTCTGAAATCCTGCCTCGCTGGCTCCGCACGCTGTCTGCTCAGCACATACCTGCTGCTCTTGGTGTGTACACAAGGCAGGCACTCACATCCCCTCCTGAAAGCAAGTTTTATTTTTAGTTCTCTCTCATATGTCCAAAGATATCAGTGGTTTTCTAATTCTCATGAAAATGCAGGGTAAGTATCATCGCCAGGCATCGGGATTATTCCCATGTAACCTTACTCCCTCTGCCCGTCTGGCTCTCATGTTCAGATACAGATCCCGGTGCCAGCCCAGCCCTGGGCACAGCTCTGCCACCACCTCTCCATCTTGACCTCCAGCCTCCCTCCTCACTCTGACCCTGTACCCTCCACACAGCTTCCCAACGCTTCAGGCATGTCTTTCCCCATACAATGGCTTTGAATAGCGCTGGACTCCATAATGTAAGAGAAGGGCCAAATCTTCATCCATCTAGGCTGACGCCACCCAGCTAATTCCAGTTTTGTGTGAATGCATCCCTCCAGCAGCAGCCAGCCCACAGCACCGTGTAGGCAGTGAGATTCAAAGTGGTGCTGGTGTGAAGTGACACATTTCCAAAAGATAAAGAAGATCTGAATGAGAAAGGCTCTGTTACAGGTGATCTGGAAGGAACACTGGGGGAATTCATGTCTCACGGGAGGGTTTCTATGTAGATAACAAAGCTTTGATGGGGTTTATGACTGGGGACAAGCTTGAGTAATTGTTACCATGGCAGTGAATTGGGAGGATGGGAGGCAGAGGTCATCTGAGTCATCCGTGGAGAGAATAGCTTATCAAAAGATAGCACAGGGTGGGCTGAGGGAGAGAGGAGAGGAGAAAAGAGGCTGACAAAGAGGTGAGATATACAGCTGTGAAAACTGACAGCTACGTAGAGACAGGCTGCTTGTTCTCCAACCGAAAACGATCCATCTGCAGCTGTCAGCCCTGACAATTTGATCAGAGGGGGTCACACAAGCGCAGGAGTACCAGCCTGGCGAAAGAAAGAGGCAGTCCCAGGTTTGCAATGGGCTTTGCTGCCTCCCCTGGCCTGGCTCCAGGGAAAACCCCGGCATGGAATGGGTTTGCAGCTATTTGGGTTCCCTCTGATGGCCTCACTTTGTAGCGCCGATGCAGACGGCGTAAGCCTGCTGAACAAAAGAGGAGGAGGAAACGGAGAGTCGAGAAAAGGTCAGAGTCTTGAAAAGGAAGAATTTACAGCGAGTTAGAAAACAGGCACAAAGTGACTGACTGGCATCTTCTGGAAGGCACTTCCCCAGGGACAGGCAAGGCCAGCTCCGCTGCACTCCTTCGCCTGGGACAGACACAGGGCGATGTGTGAATTGAGCCGTACAATGGGGGCTGCAACAATTCAGAGGCTCTGACTGTTCCCGTACAAGGGACTGTGAATGAGCTTGCCGAGCTGCTTCTGCGCCAAGCAGCCATGACAACATATTGGCAAGGTCACAAGTAGCACTTGTAATTGGGAATGTGTAAAAGGTTCATTGTCTCCCCAGAAGAACGCCGGGGAATGGGAGGGGGCAGAACCACAGGCTGCTTTTCCCATTTCCTTTGGGAAAGCCCACACTAGGAAAATAATGAGCAAGAGGCCCATGCTGCGACAAGTCCCACCCTGCCAAGTTGGAGCCTCTTTTGCTTCAGGCAAGGATATTTGGTAGTCGGAGCCAAGAAACTGGGGTAAAATCCTCAGCCTATGAATTACAACCAAGAAGTTCACCTTTGGCTTCTGGACCCTGCTCCATCACTTTTTCAGGATGCTATCCAGGCACATAACTGAATCCATGTGCTTTCGCTCTTTGAAAGATTCCAGGATCCATGTGAAAACAGGGTGTTATTACCACCAACCTGTTAAACCCACCATTTAGAGAAGTCAGCCACCTGAAAATCCAATTTTTGACAAACACACTGCACCCCCTTGGGGACAAGAAGCAACTGAGACTGCTGAATGCCAAGCTATTCCTCCACAGCCTGGCAGTACTGAGTCTCAGCAGCGTGCTGCCTTGCTGACAGTCAGCTGCACGTGCCCTGCCTCGTGCTCCGGCAGGATGACAGGGTGGGTTCACACTCCTGCAAGCAGCTGAGCTTGCCTCCTCATAAGAAATTTCCATTTTTCAGCTTACGGGAGACAAACGATAGCTTCGCAAGAGTCACTAACTCACTTATTTGCAAGAAGATGAGCATGACCTTGTATCCTCCTCTACTGGGGCTCTGCAGACAGATGCTCACTGTAAAGAGAGACCGGACACTGCCTAAACCAGCGTGCCTGGTCCCCGCCCCACATCTTCCCATCACAGCTCTGCACAGGGCCAGCATGGTAAACCAGGTCATTTGGCTGAACCAGCTAAACTATCTGCCGGGGGAGGAAGGCAGGAGGGTGCCAGTCATCCAATCCAATTCAAAAAGGAGAAGTGGGAGGGGGGAGAGGGAGAGAAGAGAGGAAGGTCTATTGAAGTGGCTATTCTTGCCAAACAAATACACAAATCTGGGTCCAAAAGACTTTAGTTAAGAATCCCTAAGCTAAGAGTCACCAGGAAATTTGCTGTATTTATGGGACAATCAGAAACTTGCTTACATTCAGTGTTTTTATAAACTTACCGACCTCAAAAACTTCCAGGCCCCTTCCCACCCACCACCATACAAAATGAGAGAGACTACAATCAGTTCACGTGCAGCCTGTGCAAGCCATGCAGAAAAAAGGGAAACAAAGCGTGCTGGCAGTCAAGAGGGACCTGCAACGTGCACTCAGCCTGGCCCCATGGTGACCTCCTCGTTCCTGCTAGCGATGGGGATCTGGGATGGCATGAAAAGGGAAAGACTCTGATAGCAGGGTGCCCAGAGGAGCACGGCGCTTGGGTCGGCGTGGGCTCAGCACTGTCTCTGCTGAGCAGAGCGGGTTCTGCAAGCCCTGCTAGAAGGTGACTGTGTTACAGGAAAACCCTGGGCCCTGAAAACAAAACCATGCCCAAGCTATGCTGTCTCACACCTGGCAAACCTTACTGGACCTGAGCTGTGATGTAGATACACAAACCAAAGCCAGCCAAGCCATCTGTAGATCAGGTAATTGTGAGACGGAGTCAAGAACACCAGAATAAACGATGCAGCCTGTCTCACCTCCTGGTCCAGTTCTTTGCCTAGGGCCAGGTAATTGCTTTTCAAGATGATGTACTCATCCACCAGCTCCTTCCGACTGCTCTCCAGAGTGTGCAGATGTTCCCGTAAGGCATCCCGCTCCCCAGTGACTTTCTCACTGCAGAGCTCCAGCTCCAGCACACGGTTCTCCAGAGACAGGATCTGCAGAGGGGAGAGAGCAGAATTAGACTGTGGCAGAGACAAGCAGCAATCACAGGGCATTTATTTGGCCAGGCAAATTCTGGCACGCTATGACTTAGAGAGAGACGAGTTTCACACTAATTTCATGGTGTCTGGGGCATCAGAGAGGGCGGGGGAATTCACTGCTTTAGCTAAAGCCAAGAGAATACACAAAGAAAAGCAAAGATGGATGCATAACAAACTGCAGTTCTGGACAAAGGTATTGGCAGAGATGAACCAACTTTACTTCAAACTTTTGGATACCATATTTTTCAGTTCAAAGTTCTCCATCTCATACTGTTCCTTCATTTTGTTTGTCTCAATCTGGAGATCAACAAGGTCTTTGGAAATCTAGGAGAGAGAAAGGGCATTATAAAGGCCATGGACTGATTCTGAGGCCGACATACTGTTTCAGCAGGTCACACCAGGGAATTTGAGCACAACATGTACAGCCTTAGGAAGATGCCCCAACATTTCCCACCAGATTTTCCACTGCAGATCTACTACCCTCACACAGCTTCATGGCTCAGTTGTCTCCAACTCCTAAAGTATTTGTTTTACCTTCAGTTTGTCCTCTTCGCTGAAGACCATTCTGGCTGACAGATCTGTTTTGGAGCCAGCCAGCTTCCCCATCCTCTCCTGCAGGTCTCCGAGCCTGTACAGCCTCTCACTCCTATCCTGCAGCTGTACCTAAAGACACACAACAGCTCTGGCAGCTGGGACCAGCCAGCAGAGCCCTTCTGTCCCCCATGCTCTGCTCCCACTCCAGTGCTGGTGGAAAAGCACAGCACATCCAGTTTTTCAGAGCTTGAAGAGATCGTAGATGGGATTTTCAGCTACCGTTTTCCTCCTGTGATTAGGATTTCATTTGCAGAGCACTGGTTCCATGACCTGGGAAGGGGCTGCAGACCTTCGTACATATATATTGGTTAGCAAGATGCTGCATGTACTCTGTCAGGGTACTTACGTTCTTGTTTTCTGCCAAATCCATGTGCCCAGAGTCCAGAATCTTTGCACAATATCAGGCAGGCAGTGGCTGAAGAGCAAAAGAAGGATCTAAGGATCTCTGTGGCAGCAAATTTTCACTTGAGGTAGGGCACAAGCAATGTTACTAACAACTTCGGTTACTAGTGGGTGCAGCATCCACCTTGATCAACCTTAAGGAGGAGCCAATTATTACAGCCACCCCAGGAAAAGAAATTACACTTTTCGGGAGGTTTCTGTATTCCTAAAATGGCGCACTGCAGATACTGAAACAAGAAGCTTAGCAGACTCCCCCAGTGAAGCAATATTGCCAGCCAGGAGGTACCGCTCCCTTTATGTTACGGACCATTCCCAAAACCGAGCTGTAGGGATGGCCTCATCTCTATTGCAGGGGTCTTTAGAGAATTTAAGATCTGATTAACCCATTAATTAATCCATTAATCCAACCATCTGCTCCAAGACCATCCAATAGCATCTAACACCGACTTACTGTCAGGCAATTTTCTCTTGATCTCTACAGTCCTTGTATCTCCCATGTCAATGAGTGTGGGGTCCCAACCCTGGGACCAGACTAATGTCAGGAGTCTGCTGAAGAGGAAAACGCCACAATGAGCTTGAGATGAGGGGCGGAACTAGGTGAAGACTTGGTGGTCACCCCTTGCTTAGCCCACAGCCCCAGCTGGTCAGACTCCGATAATATGCCTCTGTCACTCCCTACATTGCTTATCAGCTGCCAGAAAATTAGGCCTAAACTTATGTCAAGAGCCTAAACAGTTTCTAACAGAACACCCTGGGGGAAATATTTAAACCAAATCAAGAAGCTGTCACCCACTTGCAGCTAAACACTAATCACAAGCACAACTTGTGGTTGAGGGTTTAGTTGTGTGGCTCCTTTAAATTAGAAGCGTGAATAGTTTCACTGAACCATGAGGCCTTCCTCCCTCCTCACCCCTCATTTATCTACCCAAACAGCCCCTGCTCAGTTCCAAGAGTCGTAGCAGAGTGTGCTGTGGTGATTAAGACTCTGAGTACAAAGATAAGTGGGGACTAGGGGCTTCACACCAGCTATAAAATTGGAGAACGGGAGCAACTCAGTGGAATTCCCTCTCAGCTGCTCTGAGACCCCCATCACTTTTGACCTTGCTGCAGACTACTGGGACACTGAACAGGTCGTATCCCACTTCCCCCGATTTCACGTATCTTGCTCTACCAATTTCTGTTTTATTATGTATTGGGCTTACTATATAGGTTAAAGCGACTTGCTTAAGGACAGTGGAAAACTTAATAAAATTGTGGTATATGTTAACCGCCTGGCATCTTGTCAGTGAAGTGTGTTAACAGACAGAATCTGTCTCACTGCGGATAACAGTCCAGGAACAGTGCATGACAATGAGTCATCCAAAGGGTACCACGACCTTTGAGCTCTGACCAAGCTGGTGACTGGAAAGGCCCTCCCCGATTTATCACTTTGCATCAGAGATGCTATGTGGAAAAATGGAAGTTTTAAACCAAAGCAAGCACTGAAACAAACTCTGATTAGCCCAGACAGTGCTAAGTCTGGATTGTGCTGGTTTACATGCTGCCGCTAGCTCCAAATGGCAGCCATCCGGGCCTGAATGGGTGAAGGGTCTGGAGAACAAGTCTGGCGAGGAGCAGCTAAGAGAGCTGGGGGTGTTTAGCCTGGAGAAGAGAAGGCTGATGGGAGACCTTATCGCTCTCTACAGCTACCTGAAAGGAGGCTGTAGTGAGGTCAGGCACTGGAAGAGGCTGCCCAGAGAGCTGGTGGAGTCACCATCCCTGGAGGTGTTCAAAAAACCTGTAGACATGGCACTTGGGGACATGGTTTAGGAGGCCATGGGGGTGTTGGGTTGGTGGTTGTACTTGATGATTTTAGAGGTCTTTTCCAACCTTAATGATTCTATGATTCTAAGTCCCAAGTGTGTGCAAAGCTAGAAGTACTTGAACAGAATCTCTGAGGTAAGAGCAAGGGTAAAGGAGAGCATAAGGCACAGTGAATTACACTGGAAGACCTTGGTGAACGGCAGCCATGGGGTAAAACGAATGCCAGTTCTTCATCTCCTCAATTTGGGCTCATTATCACTGCTATTTCTGTAGAGCGGGTGAGTTTAGGTAAAGCCTTGTCTCTTACAGAAGAAAAGCTTTGACAATATAATGTTCAAAAACAGCACAGCTCTGAATAACTTCTTTGTATCTGTCAAAGTTAAGAGGATGAAAGAGGGAGAGGGGCCATCCTGACAGAAGCTCTGCTGAGCAGAATTTACCAGCTCCTCACCTGGTCCAGGCTCTTGGAGAAGATCCTGTAGCCCCAACGTGAATTTCATGAATAGCCATGGAAGCAAGACCCAAAGGCTGAGCCCTTTTCAGGCTTGGGGAAAGGAGAAGCTAACAAAGCATGCATTTATGTCTTATTTTTCTGCAAAAGAACTTAACAGACCTGAAGTAATTTTATTAAGGTAACTGCTGATGAGAATTCAGAGTCTTTTCACACCCACTGCTGAGCAGAAAGCCAAATTCACACACTGCCCACAGTGCCAGGGGGCTCAGAAGACTCCAGCAGGCGCTCCAGCCCGCAAAGGAGCCGAGTCGCACCTCCACTCCCCAGGTGTACACCGTCTCCTGCCGGCTCTCAGCCCCGCACGTGTCCTCAAGGACAGGCACTCGCAGCCCCTGTTGGCCCAGGGACATCCCAGACAGCCCCAGCAGCGGCATGCGTGGGCCCCAAGATGCCCGATTCAGGTGGGCAGATATCCCACTCCAGCATGCCAGCAAAGCCAGGTGCTCCCTGAGCCTTGGGGGTGCTGGTTGCACCTGGCAGATGGCAATATAAGACTAATTAACATATAGATATACCCGATTATTTATGCTCCTGCAGTGCCCGGGAGAACCTGGCAAAACCATCTTGGTGGCAGGTGCTGTACCAACACCAGAAACAACAGTGGCTGCTTGTCCCATGGTTTGGAAATACAAAGCACATTTTGTCCTGGATGACACCACAAATAGCGAAATTGGGCAGAGGAATGAGGTTTTAGGGTGTCATTGCAACCCAAAAATCTCCATTACTGCTCCAGAGCGAAACCAAACAAAAAGTATTTGCTTTGTTAACCCCACTAAGAGCTGAAATGTCAACTCTGTACTGAGTTTTTCTCTCACTCTTCTTGCCAAGGACACCTTTAACACAGCTGACGTGGCAGCTGGATCGCCAGCGAGCTCTGAGGTATGAGACTCTCACCCAGGACGCAGCTATAAGATGCCAAAATGATCCCCAAATCCACAGCAGCTCAAGAGGAAACCAGTTGAAGATTCCAAGCACACAGCCTGCCAGACCGATGCACGCTGTTTATTTTCACCTCTCCCCCACCACTGGCCAGACCTGCCAGCCCTCGGCAGGGAGGCATACCTCGCTCTGCCGGTGTCCCTGCCCTCCAGGCGAGCCCAGAGGGGCACGGAGTGGGCGGCCACCCGCCTTCACGCCTTCTCCAGCGGCTTCGGCAGGGCCCGGCACAGCATTAATGCAGCGACTGGCTCCATCTGGCTTCCGGCACCAGCAAAATGAATTTGCATCCGTTCCAGGATCTAGCAGACCCCCGCTGCCTGGGCTGCCCGGTGTGGCGGGAGCACCCCCCCCGGTGTGGCGGGAGCATCCCCCCCCCGGTGTGGCGGGAGCATCCCCCCCCGGTGTGGCGGGAGCACCCCCCCCGGTGTGGCGGGAGCATCCCCCCCCCGGTGTGGCGGGAGCATCCCCCCCCGGTGTGGCGGGAGCACCCCCCCCGGTGTGGCGGGAGCATCCCCCCCCCGGTGTGGCGGGAGCATCCCCCCCCGGTGTGGCGGGAGCACCCCCCCCGGTGTGGCGGGAGCATCCCCCCCCCGGTGTGGCGGGAGCATCCCCCCCCGGTGTGGCGGGAGCACCCCCCCCGGTGTGGCGGGAGCATCCCCCCCCCGGTGTGGNCCCGGGCCCGCCGGCTCTAGCCCCGTCCAGCCGCGCCCTGAGCTCTTCCAGGGATGGGGCATCCACAGCTCCCCTCGGCACCGCCTCCAGCGGCTCACTGCAACTCAGTTCTCCCTTAGATCCAACCCGAATCCACCCTCTTCCAGTTTAAAACCGTCACTCCTTCTCCTGTCACTACAGGTCCTGGTGAAAAGCCTCTCCCCATCGTCCCTATAAGCCCCTTATACATTGGAAGGCTGCAAGTTCTTCTCCAGGCTGAACAACCCCAACTTTCCCAGCGTTTCTCCACAGGAGAGGTTCTTCCAACACCCTGGCCATTTCCGTGCCCCCCCCCCCCCCCCCCCCCCCGACCTGCTCTGACAGGACCGGGTCTGCCTTGTGCTGGGACCCCAAGAGCCGGACGTGGGCTCCAGGAGGGTCTCATGAGAGTCGAGGGGGAGAATCTTCTCCCTCTACCTGCTGAACATGCGGCTTGTGATGCAGCCCAGGAGGTGATGGGTTTGCTGGGCTGCAAGTGCCTGTTGCTGGCTCATGTCCCATTTGTCACCTCCCAGCATCTCCAGGTGCTTCTCTACAGGGCTGAGAAGGAAGGCTGGGATGGGGCAGGCAAGGGGGCTGCGGCCATGCAACCTCCAGCAGGAGGAAGGCAGGCAGTCCCTTTGCCACGCTCCTGCCCTGTCCTGTCCAGTCCCGTCCCGTTCCAGGCTGCTCCCTCCATCGCCCACTGCTGGGACAGGCTCTCTCTCCTTTCCCTGTCCCCTTGCGCCTCTGACCCACCCCTTCCGAGAACTCACTTTTCCCCTCAAAACTCAGGGGTTGGGAAATTTCCCGTCTGTGCCTCCAGTGATGGCCCTGGCCACCCTGAGTCGTGGCTTAAGGATGTCCTCGCCACCCCGGTCCAACCAGCCTGGCCAGACTGGTGGTGGTGACACAGTTTCACATTGCCACTTGGGACACTGGCATGATAATGATCATCCCCAAGAGCTGCTGGTGCATCAGCCGCCTTTCTCAACACCCTGCACAAGCCTGCTGCAACCATGGCAGTACATGAGTTGGCTCTCAGAGGTGCTGATGGGGACTTTTGCCAGGAGCTGCCAGAACCTTTCACCACCACTGCCAGGTCCCCATCTTGAGTAAAGCAGCATTTTTTGAGTGAAAAATGATGCAGTGCAGTAGGTGGGGACCAGGATGACCAGAAATGTGGGCAGCCAGCAAGCAACAGGCAAAGCCCATCTCCCTGGGAGGGTCTCCCTGGGAAGGAGCTTGGTCCCTGCAGGGGTCCCCAAGAGAGTGGCACAAGCTCTGGGATGCGAGTGTCACCCATCCTGGCTCTCTCGGGGAGCAGTGTCGGGGCTTACACATTTTTGTTTCGGGATGAGGAGCAGCAGTGCCGGTTGCCCTGGCAATGCGAGATGCTCTCCTCCAGACAGGGACAATATTTGGCAAGATTTGTTAAAAATAATCCCTAACTCTGCTTTGACAACACCACCTGTGTCACATCCCTGCTCCTCCCAGGCTCATGCTGGGTCGGTGCTGTCCCTGCTTGCACCCAGAGCTGGCCCTGGGCCACTTGCCCTGGGTGGCCTGGCTTTGGGGGGATGGACCAGGGGCTCCTGGGGTCCCACCAGCCTCCCTGGCTCTGGCAGACCTGGCAGGGCCACCAGGACCAGTCCCTCCCTGGCTTGGCCAGCTGAGCGGCTGGGGACAGAACAGGGAGCCAGGGACAGCTGGTGGCATTTAGCCACCCAAAGGAACTGCAGGGAGCTCCCTGGGGAAGGACCTGCGGGCATGGCAAGGCTGCTGGGGAAGGTAATGATTCCTTAGAGTTTAAATAGGTTTAAAAGCTTTTTTTTTTATGCTTTTGCTGCTTTTCCTAATACCATTATAGCCTTCTCCATGGCAACCAGGTGGGGCAGCTCAGACTTTGGTCCCAGCTGGGGAGATTAGCTACTGGAGCTGAAATGGTGGCGGGGATCAGCTGGGGAGGCCCGCGCTGGCCGGGGCCACAGTGGGAGGAGGACATCTGTGGTAAGGACCCAAAATGAGGTCCCCACAGTGGTTGTGGTGCCATGGTACACTGGGCAGGTGCGAGGTCCCAGGACAGGCTCGCGGTGATGCTGGAGGGACCAACCACGCCACGAGGTCCAAGCATGCCCTGCCACAGGTGGCGGTGGGACACACCTGGAGGAGTTGCCCTCAAGTAGGTTTAAAGGTGGAGATGGGTCTAGCTCTTCCCTGCACTGCAGCTATGTTGGGAGGGGATTTGCTTATTTACCCTCTTTATTTTCCTTTCGCAGCTTGTTTGATATTTTCTCTGACAGAGGGCTGTTGGAGGCAGGGATAAAACTGCTCCCAGCCACAGGTAGGGCTCGTTTAAACTTCCTGAAGAGGTTTTGTGGGTTTTGGCTGGCTGGCCCATGCTGGTTCAGCTCTTTTTAGCTTCCAGATTGATTACGCCTTGTGTCAATATGTGCTTAGCGCCTATTAGTGGGTGCGTGTGTCTCCATTTCTCATTTCTCCCTTCTGATCTATAATTTCCCAGAAGAGAGGATTAAAAATAGAGGGGGAGGAGAGCACCACTGGAGGCCAAAAAGAAAGGGAGAAAACAGTGCTTGTGGGAAAGTTGGGTTGCAAGGCTGGAGCCTGGCCGTCTCACTGTGATGCCTCTTCCTGTGGGCATGGTCCTGCTTTGGCTGGTGAGAAGGTTGCTTAAAACCACCTGAGTTAATTGGTGAAGAGCTGAGCTGCACCCTGAGGAGCTGGGGGAGATGCCAGGTTCCCATGGGGATGGGTGAGGTTGGAGCATGATGGGAATGCCCATGGTGTGGGGCTGGTGGTGGAGAGCATCCCTGCTCCATCTCCACCTCACGGACCAGCATGGGGGGAACCAAGGCTGGGAAGAGCAGCACTGGTGGGAGACACCCAGTCCTGGAGCCATGGATGTGAATGGTGTCAGCCCCATCCTAGTGGATCTTTAAGGAGGAACGGGGCTATCAGGACATCAGGAAGGGTTAGCCATGGCTTTTCCACCCAGCAGCCGCTGGCCCACAGGGCTGCTCTCACTGGGGCAGAAGTGGCTTTTTATTTATTTTTTTTTCTTTCCTGGAAACTGGTAAAAGATTCTGCAGAATCCGTGTTGGACGCTGGTGGGGAAATGACCTGGGACACAGAACGAGGTCACCAGCCTCCCTAGGGTAGTTTTGATGAACTGCCAGGTTGAGAGTGTGATCCGCCAGCCCCAGAGCATCATCTGCCATCATCCCACCATACACAGGGCTGGCAGAGGAGCTGAGAGCTGGGGGACCCTTGCAGCCATCACCTTGCTGGTGAGACCTGGGCTTTGCTCTCTGCTTCCCCTGCGGCACAAAAGCACCGAGCCGGGCAGTGCTCCCACCACCATCTCCACCCACGAGGCAGACCTGCAGGAAGGGTCTGTGGGATCAGCCCTGAGGCTTTTACTGCCACACAGAGAAGAGCTTTTTCCCCATTTTCCTACTCACTTCCCACTCGCATCACCATAAAACCTCAAGTGTTTCAGCCCATCTCCCGGTAAGGGTAATCCCCACATCTCTAATCCCCTGTGCAATATGGATGCCGCAAGTCCCAGTGTGTGTTTTTTCAGGTCCCAATACAGCATGAGGATCCGCTGCCAGGGCTCACCCCAGGGCATCCCCAGCAGAGCAGGACAGGGCAGGCACCCAGGGAAGGGTCAGTGCTGCTGCTGCTCAGGACCTTCCAGCACCCCATGAAGCTGCTCCATCCATCCCTCCATGCTCGCTGCCCACACAAACCCCATCTCTGGCAGGACCACCCTTCCTGCCATAGCCTGTCCTCCTGGGCACCTCCTTCCATCCCCTCCTCCCTGAGCTGCCATGGAGGCAGTTATAGACCTGGGGGAGAAGCAAGGAACCCATCCTGGGTGATGCTCACCCCAGCTATGCTGTCCTAGGGGCTGAGCCCACGTCCCGTCCCAGCAGCGGTGGGGTTAAGCCTGGCCGGGCGGGCGGCTGGACAGGCATCAAGGTGGTTGCTCCATCCATCCCTGCGCAGTCGGCAGCCCGGCGGGCTGGAGAGAGAGCACTGCCCTGCCCGCCACCATGAGCACAGGCAAAGGTAAGGCAGGGGAACCTGCCCACTTCCCAGTCCCAGGAGGGACAGGCAGGGCAGGGGCTTGGGGAGGAGACACTAAAACTTTGCTGGAGCTTCATGCTCAAGTTACCCTTAGCTCTTCTTCCCCCTCCACTGCTAATAAGATGTTTTGGGAGCCCCCATGCTGCCCAGGGTGCTTGCAGGTGCTTGAGCTGAGCCCAAACCTGGAGAGGGACTGCAGGGATGGGAAGGGGCTGCGGCACTGAGACCCCTCTGCTCTGAGGACAAGCATGTTAATGGGGGGCACGGCTGGGGAGGAAGGAGAAGAGGGGACCAGGGACCTTTCCCCACAAAAGGGAGAAGCTGCTACTGCAATAAGGGATGAATTCTGGGGGTCTGGGCACCTGAGGGGTCCAAGCTGCAGCAGGAGTGGGGCGCAATCCCACACCCTCTCCCAAGGAGAGATCCAGCCTCTGAAATCTCCTGCAGCTGCCCAGTGTGTGCAATGAGCTGGGACTGACCCCTCCCCACCCCTCTCCTGTCCCCCGCTTCGGCAGTGCAGGCACCCGGGGGGTGCTGGGGGGGGGTCTCCTAGGGCAGCCATCACCCTGTGCTGATGGTGTCCCCTTTCCTCTGCGCCCTGCAGCAGGCATCACCCTCCTGCTCCCCCTGGCCCTGCTGCTGGCCACTGCCTCCCAGCCCCCCGGGGGGGACAGCCTGAAGGACCAGGGGGACACAGACCCCCCCCGCTGCCCCAGCCCTTGCGCTTGCAGCTTGGATGACTACAGCGAGGAGCTCAACGTCTTCTGCAGCACCCGCAACCTGACGCGCCTGCCTGAGGACGTCCCCCCCAACGCCAAAGCTCTTTGGCTGGATGGCAATAACTTCACCCTGCTGCCGGCTGCTGCCTTCCGGAACCTCTCGGCCCTGGATTTTCTGGACCTGCAGAGCAGCCAGCTGGCTGCCGTGGAGCAGCACGCCTTCCATGGGCTGCGGAGCCTCTACCACCTCCACCTCGAACGCAACCGCCTCAAGCACTTGGCTCCCCACACCTTTCTGCACACCCAGAACCTTGTCTCCCTCAGTCTCAACAACAACTACTTCAGTAAGGTGGAGGAAGGGCTGTTTGCTGGGCTCTCCAACCTCTGGTATCTGAACCTGGGCTGGAACTCCCTTGTGGTCCTGCCCGACAAGGTCTTCCATGACTTGCCCAACTTGAGGGAGCTGATCCTGGCTGGGAACAAGATTCCCTACCTCCAGCACCAGCTCTTCTGCAGCCTTACTGAGCTGAAGGAACTGGACCTGAGTGGCAATGCGCTCAAGGGCATCAAGATCAACATCTTCGTCAAGCTGCAGAAGCTACAGAAGCTGTACCTGAACCACAACCAGATCAATGCCATCGCGCCCCGTGCTTTCATGGGCATGAAATCCCTCCGGTGGCTGGATCTCTCCCACAACCGGCTTGTCTCGCTGTTTGAGGACACATTTTTGGGCCTCCTCAGCCTGCACGTCCTACGCTTGTCCACCAACTCCATCACCAGCCTGAGGCCCAGGACTTTCAAAGACCTCCAGTTCCTGGAGGAGCTGCAGCTGGGGCACAACAGGATCCGGAGCCTGGTGGAAAGGACCTTCGATGGGCTGGGCCAGCTGGAGGTCCTCAGCCTCAACAACAACCAGCTACAAGACATCAGGGTTGGGGCGTTCCTGGGGCTGTACAATGTGGCGGTGATGCACTTGTCTGCAAACTGCATCAAGACCCTCCCCGACTATGTCTTCAAGGGAGTTACCAAGTTGCACAGCCTCCACCTGGAGCACAGCTGCCTCAGCAGGATCCAGGCAAACACCTTCTCCAGCCTCTCCAGCCTGCGGCGGCTCTTCTTGCAACACAACGCCATCTCTGTCATCGAAGACCAAAGCTTCAGTGAACTGCATGAGCTCCTGGAGCTCGACCTGAAGTACAATAGGCTGAGCCACCTCTCGCCCCAGCTCTTCGTGGGTCTGAGCAACCTGGAGTACCTCTTCCTCTCCTCCAACCAGCTCCTGGAGATCTCCCAGGACACCTTCAGCCCGCTCCAGAGACTCTTCTGGCTTGATCTCTCCCATAACCAGCTAGAGACACTGGACAACACCATCATCTCCCCGCTTGCCAACCTGCGGTACCTTAGCCTGAGGAACAACTCACTGGAGACCTTCTCGGTAGGCTTTCTGTGCACGTCCTTTGCCCTGGAGCAGCTCTGGCTGGGGGGCAACAACTGGCATTGCAACTGTTCCCTGAAGGGCTTGCGGGACTTCTCCCTGCAGCACCCTGTGGTGGTCCCACGCTTTGTGCAGTCCGTGGCCGAGGGGGATGACACCCACATCCCCATCTACACCTACAACAACCTCACCTGTCTCCACCCCCCAGCCGTGGCAGGCCTGGACCTCCGCGACACTACCGAGGACAGCTTTGCTCACTGCTGATGCATGCCAGCCCTTTCTGGGGAATGCACCACGGACCCTCACCTGCCTCCTCCCAGCCCCATCCTGGGCTCCCTGGGACAGCAGCAGGAGCTCCAGCTCCACAGCCACCCCAGTTTAGCCCAGCTTTGCCGCTGCCAGCTCCCTGGGGCAGCAGCAAGGAGCTGTGCCCACACAATGCTGGACCCTGACCATTGGCAGGGCGAGATAGGCACCAGCTCCCCAGATGGGCTTTGCTGGCTTCAAACTGAAATATTTCAGTCCTTTAATATTTAAATAACAGTCCCTGGGTTAGCGTGGTTGCTCCTGGCTCCTGTCAGGAACACGAACATCTCTGAGCCTCTGGGATGGGGCAAAGCTGCACCCCCAGCCCAGAGTCCTCCCCATGGCAAGCGGCATCCCTGCTGGGGCCAGGACTCATCAGTGGGACAAAGCAAAGCATCTTCCTGCCATGGAGCAGCCAAGAAAGCCTAAAAGCCCCCTGAGCTCCCCAGCAGGTTTCAGGAAGGTGGCAGACAACTTGCTTTAATCATTCCTTGCACTAGCAGGTGTAGGCAGGGTGCAGAAAGCCGCACACGTCACTTACCTGATAAATCGTAGCAGACAAATAAACCTTTGGAGCTATCGCAACCCATCTTGTAAGTATGTTTTTTCCAAAGCACGTGCCGCACCTGGCTGGGGTTTCTTATCAGACCCCCTCGGGGCTTGGAGACACAGGGTGGAGGAGTGCAGGCTCCCCAGGGTGCTGGAGGAGTTTGCAGCAAGCTTTCTGCAAGCCCCAGGGTGGGTGGCATGTGCCCAGGGAGGGAGCGAGAGGTGACCAGCCACCCTGCAGAAGCCAACAGCCCGGTCAGACTCCAGCGCCACTGCCCGGCTCTCCAAATCCCAGATAAGTGACCAAAGGTCAGACAAAATTTTCCCGGAAACCTGGTCAGGTGTGAGTCCTTGCTGCGGGCGCAGCAGGAGCAGGGACAGATGCTCCTCCTGCTCTCCTCCAATTGACCCAGCTATGATCCAGTTTGGTTAGTGGAAACCTGAGATTTCCCCCTGCCTCCCAAAAACAGCACTGCAAGGGTGAGTCCCAAGGATGGAGAGGACACCCAGGCAGGAGGGGCTCAGAGTCCAGGAGGAAGGGAGATAAGATGCAAGGACACCCCCTTTGTTTGCTCCCCCACCTTAATTTGAGCCTGCAAGAGGGCAGGTCCCACAGGAGCAGCAGCTCTGGGGCCATGGAAGGAGGTCCAAGGGAAAAGGACACTTGGAGCAATGAGGCAGGAACCACCTGGGGACACGGAGGAGCCCCACGTGTGGCACGGTTGTGGAGAACAGCCCTGCCAAAGCATCCCACAAAGGGCTGCCAGGGCCAGCTTTCAGCAAGACAAGGGACTGGCTGGATCTCAAAGCTGGTATGGAAGGAGGAAAGATTTAGATGAACTGGGGGAAAGGAAAAGCAAGGAAACTGGGGAAAAGCAGGAAGTGCTTGTAATACCAAGACTCACAGCTACAATGAGGCCTGAAGCCATGGAAAAACATAAGTCACAGACTTGGATTTTAAAAAAAGTGTTTACTGCCTGGAAACTTTAAAAACATTCCTGAGTCACGATAACCCCCAGCAGACCAAAACCACCTTGTTTCCAGCCCAGCAGGATGCAGCCCTCAGACAAGTGGCAGATCTCCTAAAGACATTTTCTTATGCGAAGCACATGCTGTGCCCTTATCAGCCCATCAGGAAACAGTGATCCAAGACTTCAGAGCAAGGTGGCCCAGCTTGGGTCCACATCAGAGCATCCAGCAGGAACTCACCAGCTACTGAACCAAGTACCATATAATCCGTCACGCAAGGAAAGCTGTAGGAGAAGGCAGCAGCTCACGGAGCCATGATCCAGATGATTGGTGTCATATGGATTCATTGAGGGAAGAACAGACGATGGCGCTTGCTGCTGTAGCTGCATTGGGTGATCACCAGGAGCACCACAGCATACGAGAGGCTGCGGACACAAGCTAGAGCTCCCCAGGCACCCGCACAACAGCTGGCTGCAGAGGAAGGCACTGCGTGTGTGGGGCTAGGAACAACGGTACCATGTGGCAGAGCACCCCCATGGTGAGAAGGCAAGAAACAGGCTGCCGCTGTGTGCTGGGTGTCTTCAGATCCAGGGGGATGGAGCAGCGCTTCCCTTTTTGGATCACTGTGAGTGGCACCAATGCTGTGCTCCCCCTCCCTCTGTCACCCTCCACTGAGACAGTTTTATAGCTAAACAGTTTCTGCATCCCCCTTCCCTGCCGGCACAGGCTGCTGGTGGTGCTGCCAAGTCAGCGGCTCTGCCAGCAAGAGTCCAGCTCTATACCCTCCTCAGGAGCTCCGCTGTGACGTACCATCCAAGATCTGCTGGGTGATTTGAGCCAAGGCAGAGAAGGCAGAACTCTTGGGAAACTCTTGGATGAAGTCTCTGCCTTCCTCCAAGCTCTGGCTGAGTTGGGGGTCCAGGGGAACACAGCCTGCGGGATAGGGGGAATGGGGAGAGTGACTGCTTGCTCATTTAAGGGAAAGGCCTGGAGTCAGGATATTAAAAGAAATACCCTGCCAGCGTCGTCTCTGGGGGAAGCAGTAGGAAAGAGAGCAACCACTACCCTCACTGAGCTCTCCAGGAGCTACTTGTCACCAGCAACTGCTCCCTCTGGGTCCAAGATCCCACCACAGTGCTTCATGAGAGACACTCTTCCACCCTGATCCCACCTCCATCTGGAGGGCAGGGTTCAGCCTCCATTTCTCAGGGAGGCTCCAGAGCATTTCAGGATAGCTCTGTGTAGCTCCGAGCTTGCTTACTCTGTCACCACGATGTCAACAGCCAGAGCAGGCTGCTGATCATCATTGCCTCTGCCCCAGCAGGGACAGATGCCCACTCTGAACAGTTTGGATGGCAGAGAAGGAAAGCAAGAACCACACCTCACCTCTGACGGGGCAGCAGGGACTCACAGGGACCTGGAGCCCAGCCTGCCTGGCCCTGTGATGCTGCATCCCTCCACTCGAGCACACCCACAGCACCACAGAGATATCACTTCTGACCACAGAAACCTCTGCTCAAGAGTCCACTCACCAAGGAAGGGGACCCCAGCGTACTTGGCCAGCTCCTCACCTCCCCCTTTGGAAAAGATGTTTGTGCACTCCTGAAGGAGGAAGAGCAGAAGCAGTGAGTCAAACCCCAGAGCCCTGTGTGACAGGGCAGGCGCTGTCCACACGTGGGGAGAGCCAGCTCCCCTCCACTTTCCAGCCTCAGGGTACTGCCTTTGCCCCTGCCCTCCCACAGCTCTTTAGGAAAGCAGAGCCAGTGGCTTCTTCCAAAGCTGACACGCAGCAGCCGGCAGCTTCTCATCTCCCAAGCTCGCAGCATCACCCTCACGGCATTTGCTGATTTTCCACCCAAGGCACTGCATCTTACAACACCCCCTCAGAACAAGAACCCGCAAGAGCCCAGCAGTCCCAATAAACTCACTGAACAGTGTGGGCAGATGAAGCCGCTCATGTTCTCCACGATGCCAAGAACTCGTAAGCCCGTCTTCTTACAGAATGTCAGCTCTCGCCTTACATCTCCTACAGCCACAGCCTGTGCGGGAGACCAGGGGAGGTTAGAGGTGTCTGTCCATCCGGACAGTCAGCGAGTCTGGAGCAGGCAAGCATGAAATAAGAGGCAGATGTGTAGAACAAGCAGCCACGGACAGGCCCGTGCAAACACTCACCTTGGAGTGCATATTCCCCCCCAAACCATTCCCAGAGGCAGAAGCCTGCCCAGGAACTCTGGTTCAGCCCCAGCCGCCTGCCCTACCTGGGGCGTTGTGACCAGGATTGCTCCAAGTGGCTTGTAGGGCCGCAAGGCCTCCACCGTGGAGATGTGCTCATCAGACGTGCCTGGCGGCGTGTCCACAATGAGAAAGTCCAGGTCCCCCCAGGCCACATCAGCAACAAATTGTTTGATCAAAGCTACAGAAATAAAAGGGGCAGGAAAAAAACAACCCCAGCAGGTTTCAGCAGGTGCCCTGGGAGCTGTGGGCCAGGCGGAGCAGGGGTTGGGAGGCACCCTGGGTGAGAGACAGCAGGGCTATCTGTCAGCACAACACAAACTACACTTTCCCCATCCGAGTGATCTGAATCCACTCCTGCAGACCAGGAAGCTTGTCTTGCTCAAGGGAATGACCTGCCCAGAGAAGCCTGCCCCCTTCTCCTGGCCCCCAGGAACAAACACCACCTCCAGGATGGTTTGTAGAAGGTTCCTAGCACTAGAAGGCAGCCACAAACAGCAAAAACCAATTGTACCATTTTTCTTGGGTCCTCTCCACACCACGGCATCATCCGGCTTCTCCAGCAGGAAGCCGATGGACATGAGCGAGATGCTTTTGTCTTGGTCCACAAAGACGGGGACCCAGCCGCTGTCGCACTGGTGCACGTCACTGTCCTGCATCCTGAACATACGGGGTATGCTGGGGCCACACAGGTCCACATCCAGGATCCCCACCTGCAGGTGATGAGGCAGAGCCCTTCAGACAGGGCTGAGCACAGCGGCAGCACCCAGCCACGCTGCCTTCCCTGGGTGGGGGGAGGCAGTGTCCAAACTTTGGCTGCTCACAGCACTTTCCAGAATGGTCTTTAAGCTCAGCAGCCAGATTTGAAACACAGTTTCAAAGAATTGCTTTAAAATTTGACTGCCCCCCTGGTCACCATCCCTCTGAGGAGCATCCCCTGGGTGTTCCCCAGGAACTTTGGGGAGATCTTTATGCCAGACACCTGTCAGGATCCAAGTGGCATTGGCTGCACAGAGCCTTTAAAAAAAAATAAATCCTTGGGGAATTCAGCCTGTCGCATGCCCACACAGTTCCCCTTTGTCCCCATCGTAACACTGTCCCTCAGCTCACCCACTTCACTCCACAAAGGGAGTGTGTGTTACCCAACAAACCAGCAAAGTCATTTCGCAGTCCCTCCGTTTCAAAACCGACAACAAATCTTGGGTGATTTTAGTCTCTTGGATGAAAGGGAAATGAACTGCAGTTGCCTGCGCTAGATATACCTGGACTTTAGTAAAGCCTTTGACACTGTCTCCCACAGCATCCTCCTAGAGAAGATGGCTGCTCATGGCTTGGATGGGTGTGCTCATTGCTGGGTAAAAACTGGCTGGATGGCCAAGCCCAGAGAGTTGTAATGAATGGAGCTAAATCCAGTTGGCAGTCAGTCACAAGCGGTGCTCCCCAGGGCTCAGTGTTGGGGCCAGTCTTGTTTAATATCTTTATCAATGATCTGGATGAGAGGATTGAGTGCGACCTCAGTAGGTTTGCAGATGACACCAAATTGGGTGGGAGCGTTGATCTGCTTGAGGGTAGGAAGGCTCTGCAGAGGGATCTGGGCAGGCTGCATCGATGGGCTGAGCTCAGCTGAATGAGGTTTAACAAGGCCAAGTGCCAGGTCCTGCGCTTCAGTCACAACAACCCCATGCAACGCTGCAGGCTTAGGGAAGAGTGGCTGGAAAGCTGCCCAGCAGAGAAGGACCTGGAGGTGTTGGTGGACAGCCAGCTGAACACGAGCCAGCGTGTGCCCAGGTGGCCAAGAAGGCCAACAGCATCCTGGCTTGTATCAGGAATAGTGCAGCCAGCAGGAGTAGGGAAGGGCTCGTGCCCCTGTCCTTGGCACTGGTGAGGCCGCACCTCTAATACTGTATTCAGTTTTGGGACATTGAGGTGCTGGAGCGTGTCCAGAGAAGGGCAATGAAGCTGGTGAAGGGTCTGGAGAACAAGTCTGATGAGGAGCGGCTGAGGGAGCTGGGGGTGTTTAGCCTGGAGAAGAGGAGGCTGAGGGGAGACCTTATGGCTCTCTACAACTACCTGAAAGGAGGTTCTAGTAAGGTGGGTGTTGGTCTCTTCTCCCAAGTAACAAGCAATGGGACAAGAGGAAATGGCCTCAAGTTGCATCAGGGGAGGTTTAGATTGGATATTAGGAAAAACATCTTTACTGAAGGAGTGGTCAGGCACTGGAAGAGGCTGCCCAGAGAGGTGGTGGAGTCAACATCCCAAGAGATATTTGAAAAATGTGCAGACGCGGCACTTGGGGCCATGGTTTAGGAGGCATGGTAGTGCTGGGTTGGTGGTTGGACTTGATGATCCTAGAGGTTTTTTCAAGTGAACACAGAAAAAGGAATCACTTGAGCTGCTACCACAAACAGCATTTTCACACACAGACTCCATACGCTACCTGTACAGAACACACACATACATAAAGGACGAGCAAAACCCAGCCCAGCTGAAGGTCAAGAATAAGACAGAGCTCAGCATCCCACAGACCCTCTCTCACCTTCTTCCCAGAGTGCCGCAGCGACAGAGCCAGCTCAGTGGAGATGGTGCTCTTCCCCACGCCGCCCTTCCCAGAGAGCACCAGCAGGATGTGCCGAACCCCAGCCAGGTTGCTTCTCTCTGGGAGGAACGATAAGAGACATCAGAGTCTCTCCTGATGTACAGTGGCAGCACCTGACCGGTCAGCACAGGGACACGGGTCCCTGCTGAGGGTGACAGTGGCTGTCACCGCTCCAACAAGTCTGTTTTAAGTGTAAAGAGGAGGGAAAGGAGAGGTGGATGTGCCACAGCCCTTGTGCTGTCAGAAAAGGGACAACACAAGCAATGGCAGTAAACATTCCGTGGGGAGTATGGGTTTTGTCCTGATGACCTAAGTGGCAATCAGGCAAAGCAAAGCAATAAACACCTGCAGGGCCTCGTCACACTGCACCTACGCCAGGCTCAGCCCAAGCCCTCCCAGGGCACTGCTCAGAGGCCATCAGTGAGGTCAGGCCCTTGGCGTTTCCTTCCTCCATAGCGCAGGACTGACTGCCCCGTGGTCCCGTGCTCCTCTCCAGCCTTCGTGCAGTTCCTTGCTGCGTTGCCAGCATCACTCAGGCCTCCACTTTGGGCTCAGCCGCCACAGCCCATCAACGCAGAGCCACGAGCGGGGAAGGGTTGCTGCCGGTTCCCCGGCCCAGGGTGGCAGAGGGTCGGACTAGGCGCTCCAGCTGCAGCCGCGCCAACGCCACCCGCCCCGGCCCGCGTTCCCGGGCGCCCTGTCACTGCCGGACAGTGACTCACCGCACCAGGCCCGGCCCGCCCTGTGCTGCTCCGGCACCACACCGGGACCGGGACGGCACCGGCGGCATGGAG
>WEKW01011423.1:80860-100875 GCA_013389905.1 Sula dactylatra
CGCCGGGGCCGGTACTGGGGCAGCTGCCGCGCCGTGCCGACTGCCCCGTGAGCCCCGGCCGCGGCCAGGCGCTGGGGGAGCGGAGCTGTTGCGTTTGGCAGCTGTGGGTGCTCTTCAGAGCCGGAGGAGGGAGGCTCTGGCGTGGTTTGAGGTGCTTTCTCAGCGTGGCTGTGCGTGGCAGAGGTGAAACCCTCCCGATCTCAGCAGGAGAGATGCCCAGAGATCTTCAGAGCATCCGTGGGCACCTGCGGAAGCGGCCGTGGCTTGGCCTGCCCTGCTTTCCCAGGGGACTGAGGTGCGGGAAGACAGGGCTGACCGCTGCATGTCTGCAGGATTTGCCTGCACTCGGGGCTGACCTGCTGCACGTCGGGGAAGCACCGGAGCGGGTGTGGATGTCTGCGGTAGTGAGGCGGCCACAGGGGCTGAACAGAGGGAGGGGGTTCAAGGGCTGGGAGGGCGGTTACAGCCCTGCGGGTGCCTCTCGGTGGGGAGTTGTTTTCTGCAAAGATATGCTTCAGGGGAAATGAGACTGGGCGTTGAGGTTTGCCTGTCACATCCAGTGCAACGCTCCTGTGGGGTGGCTGGGAGCTGGTGTGGTCTGTCAGGCTGTACACAGGGAGGGAGCCCGAGGAAACCTGTTTCTGAATAACATCCCTGCTTGAGTCGGGAGACAGGCAGCTGCTTTGCTTCTGTCTGTTGCCCTTGAGGCAAGTCGGGACAGGTCCGTGAAAAGGCAGGTTTCCCTTCAGCGGGCAAGAAAGTGGTCTCTCCCCTACACTAAACACTAAGAGCAAAGTCTCTCAGTGGGCAGTTGCTCGGAGGTGAACAAACAGCCATACCTGCAGACAGGCACATGCAGCTCAGCTGTACAGGGGCTGTGGCAGTGGCCAGGGCGGTGCAGGTGGCTGATCAGCATGGCCAGAGCCCAGGCAGCTGCTGAAGGGTGACCAGGTGCTGGGGAGGCTGTGCCTTGGTGACTGACAATCCTGACACTCTCCAGGCCAGTGGTAAGAGGCAGATGCTGGATCCGTGTGCTGCAGAGGGGGCAGCTGCCGCTGCCAGGTCTTGGGGGCGTTTCTGGGGGCTGGTTCAGCACCTGGGCTTGGGGAGAAGTTGACACTGAGTGGAGAAAGAGGTTGAAGTTTGTAGAGGCTTATGTTGCGGGAGGAACTTTTTTTGCATCGGTTTATCCATTGATGGGGTCTGTGCAGACGTGGTTTGTGCTGATCCATTCCTGGGGGGGCTATGGTGACCTGGGGGAGGTGACTTCAGAGGGCAGAGCCCGGTGAGTGGTGTCTGGAAGCAGGGCATGGCTGCTGCGTGTAACCTCCTCTCCCTTGCCCCCTTAGCTTACCTCTCTCAGAACAGCATGGCACGACGCACGCGGAGCAGCAGGGCCTGGCACTTTGTCCTGAGCGGGGTGCGGCGTGAGGCAGACACCCGGGCAGTCGCTTTGGCCACCGGTGCACGTGGCTGGGGCTACGACTCCGATGGGCAGGTAGGCTGGTGCTTGGGTGGCTCTGACGTGACATGAGGGAAAGCTTTCCTGTCCACCAGCAGCAGGCACTTACTCGAGGTCCGTGTAACTGAGCAGCGAGGACTTCAGCAGGCAGAACTGGATAAAGTCTGAAAAGACTTAATAAAATATACAGGCCGCCTAACGAGCCTCCTTTAAGGTCTAACGTGGGGTGTGGGGCTCCCAGTGCATCTTCCCGAGGCAGGGAAGGCTAACCTGCCCATAGTCCGCTCCCCAGTTTTGCACCACAGCTCTGTCATTAGCTGATTGATACTAAGCTAAATGCTTTTTTAAGCATATAATATATGTGTGTACATACAATATTTTTTAAATATTCTTTTTTTAAGTAGTGATCTAAATACATTTTTAAACTGGATCAGTTCTCCAGTTTGGCTCGCTGTGCAGCTGTGCTAACTTCTGGTCTTTTCAAACTGAAATTCTCTCATGTTTCCTGCTCTGTAATGTGCATATCACTTCTGGACCTGGCCCGGGCACTATCCCAAATACAGATTTGTGGATACTGCCAACTAGACCAATTTGTCGTGAATATGATTTGTTACACAGCTTTGGTTAGCAATTTAAAATTTATTAATATTTTTGAGATAGATCACAGTATCAGGTTGTATAATTCTTAACACCATCAGCCAATATAAAACAGCAATTTGATGGAATTTTTTACAATCAACATAGCGACTTAGTTAAGATTCGAGAATGGCAAGGTTCATTCTATTACTTACGTAGAAGTGCACGAAGGAAAATTCAGTTACACTCAAGTTAGAATGATTCAGAGGGATTGTGGATGCAGGGGATAAGGATGACCCTCCCATTGAGTCAGAAGGTTCAGAATAGACCCCCTTGCTTTCTAAACTCATTTCAGAGAGAAGTCTAGGTGCGGCTAGGTCCAATCTTAGTCTCAGACTTGGTCAACAGTTTGTCTGAATAGGGATGTTATATAGTCAAATTGCACACACCCCCCCCCCGAGGTTAACCTGTGATTAAAATTTCCCTTTTCTTGAGTTTTGTGAATTACTCACTTTTATGTGCTGGCATTAATTGGCGCACGGCCAGTGAACCTCACGAAGTCCTGCCTTTGAGTCCTCACGAAATCATCAACAGAGGATCCTTCAATCCTCTCGAAATCTACCCTGAGAGGCGTCCCAGCCCAGTGGGAGATACAGGGTCACACAGCCTGCTGTGGTCCTGGAGAGCTCAAAAGGTCTCCCTCTTGGATTGCTCTTTATAGGATCTCGAGGTGATTGGCTTTGGTCAGTATTTTACATTGTGGCCACAATTCATGCTCAAGTCATCATGACCAAGATAACAGCACAATAGGGATTGTCCTGGGATCTCAGAGTGGCCCGGGGCAGGGGGATGCACCACTACAGGCATGCAGGTGTGCTGGAAGATGGGAACACAGCAGGAAGAGCAGTCAGTAAAACAGTGCAAGAAGTGACTTTCACCACTGCCATCCTTCATGCTTTTCCCCAGTCCTTGAGTGTATCAGTTCAGTTCCCTGTGCAGCGGTGGGGACACAAGGAACGGCTCCTGGACCTTCACAGCTAGGCTAAAGCCTTACGAGGCCACTGCCAGAGCACAGTGTCCAAACCCAGGCACTGTGCTCCCAGAAAACGAGCCTTTTCTCTGCGGTCAGTGTAGTTTTGTGTTTCTGCAGTAACAGGAATGGCTGTACTTCTACATAGCAGCAGTTAGGAAGAGCCAGTGAGAGACAGAAATCAAGCTTTTTAATATGCAGGCTGCAGAAGGAGAGGTGGGCAGTATATAAGTAAACCCAAGTCATTTTACACAGCTGCAGGAGCATGAGTTTAGAGGCTTTTTGTCTTTAAATACTGCTTGCAAAGTCTGCCATGGGGGTGAATAATGAGCAGGTACACCTGACCAGCATGTAAACCCAGAGTAACTCGCTGCAGTCTGTGGTAACAGACTCCATTAGGCGACACCAAGCCTCCCATAACACAGGGAGCGAGACAGGGCTCTGACTCTTACAGTGCCCAGTGCAGGGACAGTTTGGTCTCTTGGCACTGAGGAATAGTAAATCAAGTTTTTGTGTTCATGCATGAAAGTAAACAAAAGCCTTTTAATCCTTCTGTAGGTTCCCTGTGGGCCTGTCTGCAGCTCTGGCGTGAGGAGCTGCAGCCGTACTGCTGAACTGGTTCCCCTTTGTTCTGCCCTCTCCCCTGCCTGGCCTCCTGTCCCTTTTCCTCTTCGTCTTGTTTGCCTCCCTCTCTCCTCAGCAACCAGGCTCTCCAGAGCAGTGGTTTTCAGCAGTGTGCTCTGGTTTTGTGTTGCCTTGGCCGGGGTCTCTAGCTGGCTGGAATGTGCCCATTGAAAACCATAGCTTTAACACAGAGTTTGCTTAAAAATACGTGTGTCAAAGACTTGGACTGTCACACTGCTTGCCTGCTGTGACAGCTCACCCCTGGAAGGCACAAAGAGCATGCCCACATCATACAGTGCTCCGTGCTGAGAGGTCTCTGCAGCATGGGCAGATGCTAGTCAGGTCCCAAAGCAGGGTAATTCAACTGTCACAGCCCCTCACCTCCCTGCATGGCCAGGCCATGATGCAGCCATGCTGTCACCGGCTCTAGCGTGAGCCCAGGGAGCTCCCTGCATGGCTCTGCGGTGCACCAGACCTTGCAGACCTCTGCCAGCCCAGTTTCCCAAGCCTGGGGGCATTCAGAAGTGACCATTCCTCTGCTCTTCCCGGCAGCACAGCGACTCGGATTCTGAGCCAGAGTTTTCCTCCCTATCGCCTTCCATCCCGAGCGCCATCCCTGTGACCGGAGAGTCCTACTGCAACTGCGAGAACCAGAGCGAAGCGCCCTACTGCTCCAGCCTGCACGCCCTCCACCGCGTCAAGGACTGCCAGTGTGGCGAGGAGGACGAGTGTAAGGAAGGGGCTCCCCAACGGCCCGCTGTAGTCCTTTGGGGTTTGAGGTGGGTGCAGTCCTGGCCTGGTGGCACAGACTGCGCCCCTGCATGGATCCTTTGCTTTCCATGGGGCCCCTTATCTCTGCCCCAGCGTGCAGTGCTCCTTGGTTTACATCTCAAGGCCACGTAGCCTGTAGGAAGATCATGAGCACTTGCCCCCTGTGATGTTTCAAGGGCTAAGTGCTGAACTTGTTAACATGTCAGAGTTCACCTCTAGGGACCAGCTTTCAAATCCAGCTGAGACTACAAGTGAAACCAGCCCTTGTGGTTATAGCCCTCTCGCCACTGATCCTTGCCACTGGCAGTGTGCCCAGCTGTGTGGCAGTGCACACTCAGAGCAGAGGGGAGAGGTAAGCAGAGGGTGGCCTCGGGCCAGCCAAGAAAGCCTGTAGTGTAGCAGAGCTGCCCCTTGAGCCTACGAGAAGTGCAGGAAGAAAGGAGGCTCCTCCTGGGTCTGTGGAGCCTTGTGTTAGCCAAAATGGGAACTGGTTAATGCTGACAGCTTCAGAGCACTGAACCATACCCAGTGGGACACTGCTGAATAGTTGAGGCCTCGAACAACTCCCCAGTGTGCACAGCTTAGGATTTACCCTCTTAAACAGTAAAAAAACCTCAAACAACCCAAAAAACCCCTGACAGGCTTCAAAACAGATGTCCGCCTGTGCTTTGGCTTGGGGATGGCTCCGTGAGGGCCTCTGCCCATCCTTGTCCCCGCTGTGCTTTCCAAACAGATTTCGACTGGGTGTGGGATGACCTGAATAAGTCGACAGCGACCCTGCTGACCTGTGACAACCGCAAGGTGAATTTCCACATGGAGTACAGCTGCGGCACCGCTGCCATCCGGGGGAACAAAGAGCTGGCGGACGGGCAGCACTTCTGGGAGATCAAGATGACCTCCCCGGTCTATGGCACGGACATGGTAGGTGGGGCAGAGTCGCCTATGGGCCCGCAGAAATGTCCAGGGTTCTTTGAACAGGGACTGGGAGAATGCAGTACTGCCCACCATATGAGAAGATCAGGTTTGAGACTATCTAAGGAACCTGAATGTGCACGAATCCATGGGACCTGATGAGATGCATCTGAGGGTCCTGAGGGAACCGGCAGATGAAGTTGCTAAGCCTCTATCCATCACATTTGAAAAGCTGTAGCTGTCCGGTGAAGTTCCCACTGAATGGAAAAGGGGAAACATAACTCCCGTTTTTAAAAAGGGAAAAAAGGAAGACCAAGGGAACTAGAGGACAGTCAATCTCACCTCAGTGCCTGGCAAGATCATGGAGCAGATCCTCCTGGAAACTCTGCTAAGGCACATGGGAAACAGAGAGGTGGTTGGTGACAGCCAACATGGTTTCACTAAGGGCAAATTGTGCCTGACAGTTTTGGTGGCTGCCTACGACGGGGTTACGGTGTTGGTGGGTAAGGGAAGAGCAACTCACATCATGTACCTGGACTTGTGCAAAGCATTTGATACTGTCCCACACAACATCCTTGTCTCTAAAATGGAGAGATGTGGATTTGGTGGGTGGACCACTTGGTGGATAAGGAGTTGGCTGGATGGTCACACTTAAAGAGTTGCAGTCAATGGTTCGATGTCTGGGTGGAGACCAGTGACAAGTGGGTCCCTCAGGGGTCCGCACCGGGACCAGTGTTATTTAACATCTTTGCTGGGGACATGGACAATGGGATTGAGGGCACCTGCAGCACGATTGCAGATGACACTAAGCTGAGTGGTGGGGTTGACACTCCCGAGGGACAGGATGCCATCCAGAGGAACATGGACAGGCTGGAGAGGTGGGCCCGTGTGAACCTCATGAGGTTCAACAAGGCCAAGTGCAAGGTCCTGCACCTGGGTCGGGACAACCCCCACTATCAATACAGGGTGGGGGATGAAGGGATTGAGAACAGCCCTGCGGAGAAGGATTTGGGGGTACTGGGGGATGAAAAGCTGGACATGACCTGGCAATGTGTGCTTGCAGCCCAGAAAGCTCATCACATCCTGGGCTGCATCAAAAGAAGCGTGGCCAGCAGGTCGGGGGAGGGGATTCTGCCCCTCTGCTCTGCTGAGACCCCACCTGCAGTGCTGTGTCCAGCTCTGGGGTCCTCAGCACAGGACAGACATGGACCTGTTGGAGCGGTTCCAGAGGAGACCACAAAAATGATCAGAGGGCTGGAGCACCCCTCTTGNGGAACACCTCTGCTGTGAGGACAGGCTGAGAGAGTTGGGGTTGTTCAGCCTGGAGAAGAAAAGGCTCTGGGGAGACCTTATTGCAGCCTTTCAGTACTTAAAGGGGGCTTATAAGAAAGATGGGGAGGGATACTTTATCAGGGAGTGTAGTGATAGGACAAGGACTAAAGGTTTTAAACTGACAGAGGATAGATCTAGACTGGACATAAGGAAGAAATTCTTTACTGTGAGGATGGTGAGACACTGGCACTGGTTGCCCAGAGAAGCTGTGGATGCTCCATCCCTGGAAGTGTTCAGGGTCAGGTTGGACGGGGCTCTGAGCAACCTGGTCTAGCTGAAGATGTCCCCGCTCACTGCAGGGTGGGTTGAACTAGGTGACCTCTAAAGGTCCCTGCCAACCCAAACCATTCTATGATTCTATGAACAGGACAGCAAGCTTCTCCAGCAGTTCAGCTGGGCCTCCTCACTTAAGAGAGGAAATTGGAGCTGGGAGCCTTCGACTCTGGCCTGAAAGCTCTGATGGCTTCACCAAAACCTCTCGGTGTTTTGGACTGTGCCAAGAGAAGGAGGGGAGAGCTGGAGGTGGAGTCTTGGTTGTGTTTTGTTGTTTGAAAAGACGCTAAGCTTATGTTCTTCTTCCTGGCCTTGCCTCCCAGATGGTGGGAATTGGGACATCGGATGTGAATCTGGACAAGTACCGGCACACCTTCTGCAGCCTGCTGGGCAAGGATGAGGACAGCTGGGGACTCTCCTACACAGGTAACGCAGGCGGGGCAGCGGCAGAGGGCAGGATGGCTGGAAGGGCAGCAGCAGGCATCAGTACTGTTTTAAGGGGTTGAGCGTTAAATGATCTGAATGAGATTGGGGCCAAAAAGGCTACCAGGCCTGCAAGTCCCTTCGCTAAGACCAGCCGGAGCGGCTGCCTGCAGCTTGCAGCTCTTGCAGCATCTCACCTTGCCTGCATTTTGCAGACCCCTTAGAACTGGTGTGTGAAGCTCAGCATGCCCGGACTGCAGTTGCACGTCACTGATTGGGGATTTCGGTGCTGCTGTCTGCGCTCTGGTATTGCAGAATCTCAACTTTCCCTTTTTCAGTGCCTGCTCTGGGATGGGAGGGCAGGGGTCAGGCAACGGAGGGATTTTTTAGGTACTGAGCAAGGCTGTACCACTGGGAACTTGCAGCGTGGGAGCTGGGATGAGTTTGTGGAGTGCAGACTTTCCAATGAATGCCAGGTTTTTTTCTTTTAAGGACTACTGCATCACAAGGGAGACAAAACAAACTTTTCCTCGAGGTTTGGCCAAGGCTCCATCATCGGGGTACATTTGGACACATGGCACGGGACTCTCACTTTCTTCAAAAACTGCAAGTGTATCGGTAAGAGCGAGGGCAGTGCAGCAGCCTGCAGGCAGTGGGGCTGGGAGGGGGAGCGGTGCAGCTTTGCCTGAACCTGGAGTCTGGCTGCAGCGGGGCTGCTGCAGAAAATGCTGGCAAAGTAGAAGACCAAGGCATGAAGCAAGTGGGAGGAATGTTATATTGGTTGTTTAAGAGATGGGGATTTCAAAAGGCTGTTTTTCAAGAGTTTGCCACCAGCTCTGTAGTTAATAGGTTCAGGGTAGGTGGGAGGAGCGAGATCACCTCATCAAAACTAATGTGTAACCTCCCTGATGCTGTCCCCTGGCAGGGGTTGCAGCTACGAAGCTGCAGAACAAGAAGTTTTACCCTATGGTGTGCTCAACAGCGGCCAAGAGCAGCATGAAGGTGATCCGCTCCTGCGCCAGCTGCACGTCCCTCCAGTATCTCTGCTGTTACCGCCTGCGCCAGCTCCTGCCCGACTACGTGGACACGCTGGAGGTGCTGCCATTGCCACCGGGACTCAAGCAGGTGCTACACAACAAACTGGGGTGGGTCCTGAGCATGAACTATAGCACATCGAAGCCTTCCTCCTCCTCCTCTTCATCAGGAAGCGACTCAGACAGCTCCTGTGGCTCAGATGAAGAGGCCTGCCAAAGGAAGAGGTGCAGGAGGACATAATGTCTCTGCAGATGAACTGCTGTAAGGGAGTCGGGTGGGGTTTTGTTCAGCTGTCTGCAAGGGCTGGCTAGGCCTGATGCACCTCCCTCTTCACAGGGATTTCCGTTTCTACTCATTTGGAAAGATTTCTCTTATGCCGTTGGAAATCTTTAGCCTAAACATCCATCATATGCATTGAGAAGACCTGTAGACTTACAGAGGTCGCAGCTCTGTGAAACAGGTAAACTGCAGCCAAATATGTGAGCTTCATCTCCTGACTTGCCGTCAAAGCCATTGCCTCTTCCTGAAGGATCCCTCTTCTCCACAGACTGTCCGCAGTGACAGGATTTAGGGTGGCCTCCTGGTTTCAAAGCATACGAGACTCCAGTCACAAATGGGACTTGAATCCTCAACAGACACAATCAAAGACCAGTCCCCTCCTCCTGACCGGTGTGTGCTGGTTTGGTATCTGCGATGAACTCCTCACACAGTGGGGCACAATGGAGCGGCAGCACTTAGGGCAACGGGCTCCTGGAGATGCGTCTGAGTCGCTGTTGTGAGAGCGCGGTTACTTACACGAGTTGAGCTGTTGGTGATGTTTCTTGAGCCCCCGAGGACTTCAATTGCTTTGCATGTTGGCTCCTGCTGCTTCTCCTGTATCAAAGACTGTATTAAATGATAATAATAAAAGTAGAAGCTGTCTTTCTTTCCTCTTATGGCCCTTGGAGGCAGGAATCTGAAGGTGCTTGTCAAGAATGGCCACACAGGCACAGCTGCCTGCCTGGAGGGGATCCTTTAAATGCAACACTTGTTTGTCAGATCTAGAGGAGGTAAAAGCAGCGGAGATGACCTTGCCTCTGCCCTGTGGAGGGTTCTTGTGCTTCCTGCTGAAACCCCAGGCTGGCTGGGGTGGATCCTGAGCAGAGCCAGGCTGACGTCGCAGCACCAGGCGCTCGTGGCAGCCCAGCAGCAGAACTGTGCGGGCTCTGCCACCCCTGCAGAGCTGGGCACCAGCGCCATTCCAGTCCCTGCAGTTTCTGACCACTCTCTGTGGGGCCTGCGGTCAGTGCGTGGCTTCTGCTCCTGGGGCTTTATCTGGCCTTTGACCTCTGGCGAGTGGCGTGTTTGCTGCTGATTTAGGTCTGAGCTGGTGCCATCACCTAAGTGCAGAAGTTAGGGGAAAGTGGAAGAGATTGAAATAAATAGGCTGGGAAATGGCTTTTACCTGTCTTCTCCATGTGTTTCTTCCCAGCATGGTCAGTGGGAGCACAAAGTTCCAGCTGCTGCCTTTTCCCCTGCTCCTATGACAGACCTGCAAAGGCTCCAGTAAAGCTTTTTGCACCATGTGCATTTATTCCCTGCCAAGCACCATGACCCTGTGCCTTTCCTTCCCACATGACTACTTTTTAAGTGAAGATGGCTCTTGCTTCTCTGGTGACAGGCTTTGAATGAGAAGAACCTTAATACAGTAGGACAGGCTCTCTGTCAATCCATCTGTATCAGTGCTGCAGCCAGAAAAAACAGCCTTGCTGGATTGCTCCTCCCCAGGAACTAATCCAAGTATTAGCAGATGGAGGCAGAAGAGTCCCTGGCAAAGGAGGAACTTCTTTTGGGGGTGCCCTCCCACTCCTGCAGCACCAGTTGGCGTTGCTTTGAGCCAGCGAGCTGTGGGTCATGGGAAGAAGCTCAGGGGTTTCTGTGTCATTGTGGAAGGCCCCACTTAGCAATACCAAAACCTCAGGCACTGGGGGAGTCCCTGACCCTTGCTGTCCTGGCTGTGGCTATTTCCGAGAAAAAAACTGATTGTTTGTGAGAATCCCACCCTAATGCATCATTTTGCATGGACTTTTCTGGAGCTTATCTGGCATTTCCTTCTGCTGGG
The DNA here is from genome assembly GCA_013389905.1 of Sula dactylatra. Taxonomy (NCBI): domain Eukaryota; kingdom Metazoa; phylum Chordata; class Aves; order Suliformes; family Sulidae; genus Sula; species Sula dactylatra. The sequence goes on from WEKW01011423.1 coordinate 91,400, forward strand.
AGTTCAGCCAACTCCCCTCCCCTGAGCCCTGTGTTACCCCAAGGATGTGGCTTCTCTCTGACCAGCTGGTTTTGACAGTTGACAAATGTTTTCCGTAACTCCAAATGTTTCTGTAACACCAGCAGGACCCGCCTACCCAAGGATGCCACGAGCAGGACCTACAGGAACAGGTCCAGTCTCACCAAAGAGCCAGTGGGGAGCAGGATGTTAAAAGTCAGGACATGCTACAGAAAATACGTGGCTCATTCAACCACTCATCTGAAAGGCAGCACAGGACAGACTCCAAGTGGCTGTCTCAGCAGAGGAGCTGATCCTGTGTTGCTCAGGGACAGCTCGCTAACCCTTTCACATCCAGTCCCCGTTCCAACCATTCCTTAGCTCTCTCAGGAGACAGCCTGCTTTCCAGCCAGGGGACTAGAAAGCTGGGGCAGCTAGACGAGGAAAAGAGAGCCAAGAGGCTGAAGAAAGCATCTGTAACTAGACATTTATTGATGTGCAGGTCTCTGTTCTGAAACAGAATCAGCTGCTTCCCCTGGCTGGGCTCCCAGCAGCACTGTCGTGCCAACAGCAGCTCAGCCGCTGCCGAGTCTTGGTAGATAAAACAGGGAGGCTGACCGCCACAGCTCATGGCCCCTCTATGTGCACAGGTCCAGGACAAGGTCGGGGTCGGTGGTTACCATGAAGAGGTAGATGCGGCGGGATAAGTCTGGCCCAACATGGCGGTCTTTCCCGCTGACGTCCGACTTCACTGGGATGTCAGACAGCAGAAGTAGCTTTTCATCTTCTGTGCTGCATGCTTTGTAGGCCTTTGAGGAGGAAGAGGACACAAGAGGAGGAAGCCGTTAGATCATCTGTGCTAAGAGAAGACTCCAACCTCCCCTGCAAGGCTTGATCCCATCGTTACAGCGAGGATCCATGACTGAACCTTCATTCAAACATACCAGGACCGGGGGATAAAACCCAGAAGAAACAAGATCTATCACTTGCAAACAGACCTCACACACACTCGGAGTTGTGTTTTGCCCCTCCAGCGTACAAGGAGAGAGCTGTAAAGCCCCTTCTTCCAAAGAGGCTGTGCTAGGGACAGAGATCAAAGCTCCAGGGGAAGAGCAAGGAGATCAGAGTGTTTGACTACATGACACTCTTTTTAAAAAAAGTTCTGTCACATTTCCTGATCTAATGGAAAGAGTTTATGTGATTAATGCTCACAAAAACAAGCACTTGCTGATAAAAACGTGTCTTCGTAAATTGGCTAAGGTGCTGTCAGAGGGTTAGACAGCATCCTAGTGTAATCCTGCTCCCCTAACACCTTGCTGAGCCAGTCTAGTCATCCACGAATCAGCAGAAAGCTAAGGGGAGCAGGGAGGGGGAGAATTTAGCAAGCTAAATCAGCTCCCCAAAGGATCAGACAGCAGAAGAGCAAGGAAAGGGTGGGGTATGCTGCAGGTGACAGCAAGCGGGAAGAGATCTCGGGTGTCCTGTGGAAATCTCTCGCAGTCCGTAGGGGTGACACGTTTTCTGCCTGGGGGTGATGCAGGGCTGTTGGACTGTAACAGCAGCCACCTGAGCCATCACCCATTTCAAATAAAAACAAGCAAAGCTGACAGACAGACCGTGTTGGACAAGGGCAATGGCATTCACTCAACAGACCCTTCACTGCATTGGCTGGGGCGGGCAACCAAATGCATTGCCAAGCAGAAACGCAAAGATGCTTTGAGCAGGTCCTGTGAGGTGAGACCAAGGCAGAGAGGGGCCTGGAAGGGTTAACAGGAGGTGCGAGTAGCTACTGCTGAAACAAAGCGATGGTTCAAGTCAAACACCCATCTGGAGACAAGCCTTGCCTTTCTGGAGAGCCCATTTCACACTCAGAGATTGTTTGCTGCAAAGACCTTTAAGCGAGGAAGCATGTGGCACCCTGTACCTGCCTGCATTCTCCAAGCTTCTAACAGGACACCAAGGGGTTTGAGGGCTTACCTGTAACAGGAGGCTTGGGGAGGGATATGCTTCTGCTATAGCTGCTGCTGTTGTAGAGCTGACTCTGTTAAACTGCTGGATTTGTCTCTTCCACACCTGCCAAAGCCCTGTGCCATCCTTCTCCACTCGCACCCCGCTGGCCCAGGCCCCATCAGTGCAGAAAGGCAACTCCTGCGACTCCAGCTGCCTCCTGCAGGAAGACAGACTGCTGAGAGCAAGACCTGGGACTGATGTGCGCCCCGAGCACAGGCCTGCAGACCCAATGCTGCAGCCTTCCCCTAGCATTAAGCAGGGGGCTTCCTTCTAAAACCTCTTTCTGCCCAGGACTAATATTCCACACCCCCACGCCCCCCCCCCAATTTTCTTTCCTTCCCTGGAAAGCTCCAGAACACCTTGGTGAAAAGGTTTTCCTAAGGCCGTCATTTTCCCTCCTTTCCTAGTGCTGTATCACCACTGCATTCACCAAGAGAACGGAGGATTTTCATCAGCACAGAGACTGAAAATGATCTTGAGACACATCTAGTCTGGGCCCTTATGCTGACGGCATCGAGGACAGGCTGGCGGCCACAGGTAAACGTTCCTGTAGCTTCCGCTGAGGTTTCCCAAAGCTGCAGGCTTGGGACACAACTGAGTCCAGCGATACAACTCACCTGTATGGGCGCTTTGCTATTGCCTTTGTCAGCGCAGAGATGTGCTGGCCCAATTCCTGCCACGTGTCTAGGAACAGCACACTGATGTTACCCCACAGCTGCAGCACTGCCAGTGCCTGGAGAAGCGACAGAGATGAAACACATAACACGCTGACCAGCAGGACAAAGACGGGCTCGGGTGGGCCAGTATCAGCCAGGCCAGCCCGAGGCCCTCACTCTCCTCGACCCTCAGCCAGTAGTGCTGGCGTCAGCCCTAGTCACCAAAGGCTCCCAGCGAGGAGCAAGGAAAGCGCATGGGTAGGACACATCCTTCAACAGGATGAAGCTGGGTTGGGGCTGGAAGGGGAGGGAGGCTGGGCTGCCTGCATTAGCTCTGTTTACACAGTGCCGCAGTAAAGCCTGCTCATCCTTCTTAGCTCCCAGTAAGCCAGCAAGTCATAACCCCCTTTGGGGCATACTCAGGCAGGCCAGGAATTTAGTTCAAGGGACATCAAGCAAGGGTTTAGATTGTATTTGACCTAGTTCATGACTGCTGCGGCATCACAAGGAGCATTCCTGCTTGGCTGTGGGACACAGGCTCTGCAAGGCAGAGACCTGAGTCAGAAACAACAGCTCCTTTCGCAGCTAACAGGCAGTGCTTGGTGGGGCTGGGGAGGGGAGGGTGGATCAGCTCTGAACCAGGGTCTTACGAACAAGGGACTCCAAATTGTGCCTTGAAGTCTACAGTCCCTCTTCAATCCCATTGCCAGCCAGGGTGAAGGAGGATGCACGTGGATGCAACTCGATCCAAGCCAGCCACCATCTCCCTTGCAAAGCATTCCTTCCACACAGCTCACCAGTGGAAGCCTTTTCCGCACAGCTCAGCCACAAGTAACGTAAAGCTTCAAGGCGTGTAAGAAGTTTTACCTCCAGTATCTCCTCCTGAGTCATAGCCAGCTCTGGGCCAGGCTGGGAGCTGGGACTCTGCTTTCCAGGGCTCAGTGCCTGCTGCCTGCCCTGCTCCTGGTTACACCTACAAGCAAGACACACCGCTCACATGTGAGCTCTGCATCGTCACACCTCAGGGCTGCTGCCTGATCTAGAGGAAAAGGCCAGACTTAATCCACCCACGCCTGTCTCCTCCCAGCCTGACTTGAAGCTGGAGACAAAGGTGTCGGGTTTGCTCTAGGCCACCTGCCCGCCAGGTGGTGGCAGCTCCCCTGCAAGGGAGATATGGGGAGACCCGAAACCAAGGTGAGAGCCACTTGGTTCCTCTGGTGGCAGGACTCAACAGGCCACAGCTGAGTTTTTTTTAACCATAACACTCTTGGTAAAATTTATCCTCACAGGCTTAAGTGAGAAAGAGCCCAGGAGATGGTGAGACAAGAGCCCCTCCCTGGGAAATACTCCAGACAGGATAGGACAGACCAAGCTACTGTGGCTGCATCTACATAGGGATCTCTGGAAGTGATCACACCATCACCACAAAGAATATTCCTCTGCCATGCATGTATGTGGATGGGAAGGACCCAGGCACTGGGAGCAGCACACGAATGAGACATTCAGGGGGTATGAACAGGGCTCCAGGCATTGAACATCTCTCCCTACTTCGTGAGCTGCACACAGTGCTGGGAACAGCAGGGCAAGTCAGCGAGAGCAGTTCCTGCAGCTCTGCCATACCACTGCAGCCCTCTGCCTGGGGTACAGAAAGAAGCCTTACCTATGAACTCCTTCTGCGTACCAGATCCTCAGGGGCTGCTGTAAACGCATGTGCAAAGTACACCCTCAAGACTGCAAAATCCAAGTCCCAGCCTCCATGAGCACAGACTTCATGATTCACAGCCACCACGCCAGCACCAAGCATCAGCACCTCAGCCCCGAATGTGTCCCCCCTGCAGACATGCTGATCTCCACCCACCGTGAGCTTCCCTGACACCGTCGCTCGCCTGGCACATACCGCCTGTAGGCGTCCAGCCCAACAATGGCCAGGCTGTAGGTTTTGGTGGAGGAGCCCTCCAGACTGGCCAAAGGCAGCACTTGGTTCAGGTCAGGCTGACTCACTGATGGGGCATTGACAAAATTCTGAAGCAAGACAAATCACACCCAAGTCTTTAGCAGCCTTCCTCTCCAAAACCCCCCTCCCCTTCTCTGGCAGGACAGCGGCACCTTCCAAGGGGCACCTCATTGGTGGGAACAGGCGGGAGCCAGCCTTTGGGCACGCACAACATGCCACATCTGCCAATGTCCTGCTGCTTCTTCTGGCTCACCTTCTTCCCTGGAGTGTTAGCACTGATCTCCTCCCAGACAATACCTATTCTACCCTGTCATTCTTTAGTGTTGGATGGGGCTGGATGGTCTGGGAACTTCTCAGGGCAGAAGCACAGGCTGCCTAGACAGGTATAAATAAAACGTTGTAGGACTGCATGCATATGAGAACTAACACAAATCTCTCTGCTTCAAAATGCAAGTGTTTCCAAGGGCTATGTAATCTGAACATTTCTTTCAGGCAAATCTTATTATGGACTCCACGAGAACGGGAAAGCTAAATGCAAGGAAAGGCAAGCCTGGCCTGCCCAGCTCCCCTCTGAGGAAAGCAGCATTCTCTCCCAGGATTAAAGGCAGGTGCCTGCGTATCATCCCTACAGACCTCCTGCTGTACTCAGATGGGGCTTCTTCCACAAGTTCTCGCCTTCCAAACCACTGCTCTCAGGAACACAGCTGTGTTTCAGGGTGGAGCAAGGGCAGTTTTGAGTGAACCCTCCCTCCCCTTCCGTGTTCCCCTGGCAAAGTGACTCTGCTCTAGACCACTGTGTAGGTCTGGCTCAGAGATCTGTATCACCTGGGTTAGGGAAAAGAGGCGCTCCAGAAAATCTTCCGGCTCTACCAACACCAACACCTCTTTCTCCTCTTCAGTCTTCATCACAGGGTCATCCTAAAGAAGATGAAATAATTTCCAGCACGAGCAGGGTTCCATCATGAAAGCAGACAGCAAGTCTCCACCTGTGCAAAGCCCACACTGCAAGAGGCACTAACACGCACAAGGCTACATCAATACTAGGCTGGTAAAAGACCACGGCTGAACTGAAAGGAGGGTTTTCACCCTCCCCAAACGAGCAGGTCACTGAAGGTGCAGAATATAGCCTGGCGAGGACGGCAGTGACAACCGCAGAAGTCGCTAACTAAGATGAAAAGACACAAAACGGCTTTGTCTGCACTGCACACGCTATTAGATGACCATGTTATCTGCACCTACGTTATCTGTAGTCTCTTATACAACCACAGTATCTGCAATGTTTTATCCAGCAACAGCAAGAATAGAATTCTGCCTCCGCCTGAAATTCCTGTAGTGGGGGTGAGCACCAGAACAGCCTACCTCATCCTCCACTGCCACGCGGATACTGTTTGACAGAGAACCTTCCAAAAGCAACTGAAATGGGAACTCTATGAGGTACCAGAAGGTGTCTGCCCTTTCAGGTTCCAAGAAGCAATCGTTCCAAGAAGCAATCGCTGGGCTTTCTGAACGAGGGGCCCTGCAGCAAATTTGCCTAGCCTCTCCCAGAGGTGTAGCTCTTGCCTGCGGCAGCATTCCACATGCCAGCACCTGGGCTGGAAATGCTGCTGAGTACCCAAGCGAAACCTCTGTGTCAATGACTTGTAGTGGCATCATTCTTGCTTACTACAGGTTCCCTGGGCTCACTCTAGACACGTGCCTGCCTAAACCTGTGAGATGATGTTTAAAAGATACTGGCTTTGGAATAATCTGCATGAGAATCATACCCAGCTCCATTCCCCAAGCTAACTGGTCACCAGTAATCAGCATTTCTGTGGCTCCAAGGCCTGGCCTAGAGAGGCAAGTCAAATCTTTCTCCTCACAGCACTTCAGTTTCCAGCTTACGTGTACAGAGAAGATGAGAAGGACTCACTGGAGTGGACAGAGGGCTTGGCATGTTTCTCTTCCAGGTTATGCTGCAGGGAATTGCCTGAGGCTCAAAAGAATATTTACAGTCCAAGGAACTTAAAACCTCCACCAAAGTGTCTGAGCCCGGATCTCTGAGGAGACCTGTGGAGGAGGACAGAACAATCCTGATGTGAGAAAAAGAGGTATTTCATCAGCTTTAATCAACAACAATAAAAATGCAAGTGGGAAACAAGGAATTCTGCAAGCATGGGAAGTCTGGCTTCCTACAGCGCGTGCACTTGCTGGCTGGATTGCTGACTGAATTATTGACTTCATCATTGATCATCTCTGCAGGCACCTATAAAATTGTCCTCCTTCACTCCAGCCAAATACCTGGACGGTGACAGGCAATTTGCCACAACGACTCTAAAAATCAGGTTGCTCATTCTAGATTACTAAAGGCAAACTTTCCAAGCCGGCTCTTCTGTTCCCCCTAAGAACAAATTTTATTAAAAAATAATTAAGTTTCTACAAATGTAAATATCTCTGTGTGTGTGTGAACGAAGACTGAAATTAGCCAACAGGCTGAACAATTTGTAGCTCGTGCCACCACCCATGCACAGCCCCGACACACCTCCCTTGATGCTCACTTCAGCCTCGCTCCCATCGTTCCTGCACCCAGGCTGGACACACATTTGGACGTCACCTGGGAGCCCACAAAGAACATGCTCTTAATTACTGGCTAATGTGGGTTGACACCATCCACTAGGCACCTTCTTTACAGTTGTCTGTAACCTCCTCAAACCAAGTGTTTGGACTGTTTTCTTTGACAGATACCTGCTCTAGACTGAATTTATTCGAGATGTTTCAACAAAATGGCACAACTGTTTCTAAGAATGCAAAAGGAGGGTTAACAACATCCTGCTTGTCCGTATTAAAAGTACCAACACCTTGCTTGAGGAGGGAGCTTTGCCAGCGGGACTGTCCAGCCCAGCCCCAAGCTGCTCCCTGGGGCAGGATGGACCTCAGGACACAGGGCTGGGTACTGCGGGCACAGGACAGGCAGAGCGCTCCTCCATGCCGCCTGCGCTCCCTCTGCCGGCACCAGCAAGAGGAGGAGAAGAGCCTCCTACTGGTGCAGTGAGATGAGGGGTGGAGAGAAGGCTGGGCAAGGCAGGAGCAGGGTTGAGACCTAGGCAGGAATGGGGCAGAAGAGATGAGCAAGAATTAGCACCGGAGCAGAGGGGAACGCGAAACCCAGGGACACAGAGAAACTCTGAGGGCTCGGTGGGTGCCGATATAACCACAGTGGAAAAATCACACGGTATTTTCTCCGGCAGGCTGTGCATCACGCCAGCCAACCTGCCTCACCAGGCTGACCCCGCTCAGATGGGATTGCTCACCTGGAGAAAGGCCAAGAAAATACACTTCTGGAAACTCCACCACCTCCCAAGCACTGGCTGTACCCATGACTTCACAGCAAATTCCACAACAGAACAGTGACAGTATTTATCCCACAAAGACTTCCCACCGGCAGAATAAAAAGCACAACAGGCCTATGTTGGAGCAAACAGGGACAATTTTCCTCAGGCAAAGTGATGCTATGGACTCCTGGAATATGACGTCTAATTATTTTATTGGCACAAACATGGTAATAAATTACTCAAAAACATGTCAGATAAAGCAGCTGGATCCCTGACATCCAGAGAACCAATACAACCTGCCCAAGATCCACATGGAGGAGAGCAAGCAGACCAACAAGTGTCTAAACAGAACGTTTAAGGATACAAAACATGTATCCTTAAAAAACATGTTTAGTTAAAGAAATACTGCTGCTAGCAATTAGCAGTGGAGTGAATGCTTACCATAAGGATAATGTAATTGGCAAAAAGTAGTGCATGACAGATGCTAATGAACAGAGCAATTCAAAATATAATGCATACGGCTCTAATTACACACGCACAGGGACGAGCTGCAGCTTGGATTCAAGCCACTGGGGACCGGGATGCAGTGTCACACTGGCCATTCTGCCCCCAGTCAGGAAACCCACCCAGTGACCCTAGGCTGCCCAGGCAGCTGCAGGGTGAGGAAGGGGCTGGCAGCGCCGCTGCACCCAGGACGGGGAATTAGAAACATGCTCCAGGCAGTCAGGTGTGTCAGGGGATTGACAGCAGTGCTTGCAAGTGCCAGGAAAGGGCCAGGATCCCAAGGACATGCTGGTGGCCAGTGCCACAGAAAAAGCCACCTAATTTTCTGCCAGCAAAGCTCCGTGCCATGACCTACAGGGTCCTGATGCCCTGAACATCCTCCCTGACCAGGCACAGCAGCTCTGGAAGCAGATCCAGCCCTCTGTGAGGCACCTGGAGAAGGTATTTCATGCACTGGTATTTTCAGGGGCTTATCTCGGAGCTGTTGCAAGAAGCTAGTCCCAGACAGCGAGTAACATCATCCAGCCTGAGCAGGTGGTTGAGCTCAGGACTGCAGGTTTTCTTATCTCTTCATAACAACCCTTGAGAACAGGATTGAATTAACAGGTGGGAGCTTGCTGCCCCAGAACTAGATCAGAAACATGGGCTCTATAAAGATGAGCTCCCGGAACCCTCTGGGGCTGAAGCGCTGCCCCTCTGCTTCTGCACAAGGCCTGGAGAAGCGAGGAGCTCATTTTCCAGAGGTGCGAGCCTGGGCCTGTCAGCCCCAGAGCTGGAGGGGTTGGTCCTCCCTCCGTGATGCTCAGCAAAGACCACAGCAGCTGCCTGCTGTGATCTAACCACAGCTAGCCTGCAGTCGCGACAGCAATGACAGAGAGAAGGAAGCCAAAGGAGCCTAATGAACGCCCAGGGGGCTGCATGGGCCCCAGGCCAGCGGCCCCGGAGCAGCTCGGTAAGGGCTCAGAGGGGAACGCGGGGCAGCCCGGAGGCTGGCCCAGCCAGGCCCCTCCGGCGGGCTCGGGCTCCCCGGGCCCCGCCGCCCACCTG
>WEKW01011424.1:6319-35565 GCA_013389905.1 Sula dactylatra
GGTGCTGGGAGTGGGGGCAGCCCACGGCGGCGGCCACCCTGCTGGCGCGGTGCGTGGCGGCGGGCATCGTGAGCCAGGTAACGGCCCGAGGGCCGCGGGGAAGGCGGTGGCGGCACAAAACCCACCTAGGGTACAGGTGGGTGAAAAGCTGGACGTGAGCCGGCAGTGTACGCTCACAGCCCTGAAGGCCAACCGTAGCCTGGGCTGCACCAAAAGCAGCGTGGCCAGCAGGTCGAGGGAGGTGAATCTCCCTCTCTGCTCTGCTCTGGTGAGACCCCACCTGGAGCACTGCGTCCTGCTCTGGAGCCCTCAGCACAGGAAAGACATGGACCTCTTGGAGCGGGTCCAGAGGAGGCCACAAGAATGATCCGAGGGCTGGAGCACCTCTCCTACGAGGGCAGGCTGAGAGAGTTGGGGTTGTTCAGCCTGGAGAAGACTGTGGGGAGACCTGACTGCAGCCTTTCAGTACTTAAAGGGGGCTTATAAGAAAGATGGGGACAAACTTTCTAGCAAGGTGTGTCGTGACAGGACAAGGGGTGATGGTTTTGAACTAGAACAGGGTAGATATAGACTGGACATAAGAAAGAAATTTTTTACAATGAGGGTGGTGAAGCGCTGAAAGGGCTTGCCCAGAGAGGTGGTGGATGCCCCATCCCTGGAAACGCTCAAGGTCAGGCTGGACGGGGCTCTGAGCAACCTGATCAAGCTGAAGATGTCCCTGCTCACTGCAGGGGGGTTGGACTAGATGACCTCTAAAGGTCCCTTCCAACCCAAGGTATTCTATGATTCTGTGATTCTATGAAAGTGCTAAACCATGCTACTGTTCAAGTAAATGCTTGTTAACTTGAAAGGCAGAGAAGTTTTTTGTTTTATTGTGGGATCTCTTACAGTTAGCAGCTTTCCGTACTAGGAACAACCGTACCTTCTGATGTGTATTTTTCTGGAGCGTGTTGGTGTGTATTTGCGTGTGTGAATGTTTCTGGTGTTTATTTTTCTGGAGCGTAGACATGAGGTTTTTTTGATGCCCTCGAGTGTGTTCCAGCAGCATGCAAGCCGGCGTCATTGAGAGTGCTCTCATACTACCTTTTATGAAATTTTATTTTCACTCATGTTCACTTTCCCCAAATAATTTTTATGAGTTGTTCAGATGAAATCTACTGTATTGTGTAGTGCCAGAGATTGGCTTTTAATAGTCTGAAGTCACAATCTTGAGAATTTGTCTGATAAGTTCTTGCTGCTGACTACATGTTTTCCCATTGTTTTCCTTTCACAGGAGACATTGGATTTAACCTCTAGAAAAACCCCATGCTTTGTGAAATTCTCAGAGATGGAAAAAATGGCAAACATTCAAGCTGAAATCAATGAGGTACCACCTTTACTGTTGTCAGTGTATGCTCAACACTTCAATACTTAGAGATAATACATGGCACCTGATGAGGTATCGGACCGCCATGTGCTATTGTTTCATGTTTTGGGTTTTTTTGAGCAGTTTAGCTGTTTAACAGTTGGCACTTTTTCCGCAGTAGACTGAGTTGTCACAACGAAAAGAACAAAATTATTAAACAAAAGTTTTCGGTATAACTGGAAAGATGCAGCAGCCTGCATCTTTGACTAAAGCATTACCTGAAGTTTTGTGAAGAAACTGAAGAACTTTGTGACTTGAATTCACAAAAATGTGTTCCTTTATAGGCAACTAGACCATTTTGTTGGTTAGCAAGAGGTAACCTCCATCATTTCCTACTGCCTGGTATTTTATGATGATGTTTTCTAAAGCATTTGCTCACTGGTTCAAAAACTGTGTTTATTAAGTTACACAATGTGGGCTGCAGCAGCTACAAAGCCTTAGTGCAAAGCACTGTGACAAATTCGCCATTTACTTTTTTGGAGAATGAGTTAAACAGCTGGCATTACCCTGTATTGACGGGCAGAAGGAACAAAGAGTTTCCAGCTCCCAGTAAGGTGGCTGCCTAGCCTCCTTTGCTGGAAGGTTTCACATACAAAGGACTCTCTCTGACGAATGTTAAATGTGCTATGAGTGAAGCAGGTCTATTTTTGTCCTCTCCTCAGTGATCCAGAAGAGCACAGCAACAGCTCTCTCTGTGTCCTGAGAGACTGATCTGTCATCCTCTTCTATACTTTCCTCAGTTTTCTCTTGTCTAGCCAAAATGACCACAACTCTTTCAGCCACAGGAAGGTATCTGCTGCTCTTGTGCTAGTTTATCATTGGAGACAATTAAAGCTAGGAGTTTCACCTGGGAGAGCTTCTCCCACAGCTAAAAAAACCAACACAACACAAACCAGTCTTCACAAGAAGGAGGAAACTTGCAGCTGTGCTAAGTTCTTCAGTAGAATATAGACTATGAAACAGATTTAAGTTTCTCTGTTTTAGTAATGAATTACAGGATCTGACTTTTCCAGCACAAATTCCTAATAAATCACCAAATTGTTTAGGTTTTTTTAAACAGTCTTTTCCTATTGATCAAAAAAGCCCCACCTAGTAGTAGAAACACTCCGGAGAGCACAGTAACATGCTGTCATGCAAATGCTCTCTCTCTCTCTCTCACACATGTGCTCTTCCCCATGCTCCCGTTTTCTCCCTTTCTACTTCTTCCCCCACAATAGTGAGTGAACAATATCTGGACAGATATGTTAAAAAGGCATTTTCATTTGATGTCATTATTGTTGTAGAAGAAACTGAAAGCTGAAATTCTGCAGCTGGAGAAGGAGACAGCAGACATTGCTCACCCTTTTTACTTAGGTAAGTGCAGTTGTACCTTAGAAAAACCAAGAGTGTTAAATGACTTCATCAGCAGATAAATGTTTCATCTGAGTACGTGACACTTCTAGAAGTTATTGCAGCTTTCTCCACTGGATAGCTTGTTAGAGGTGGCAGATGTTTTACTAGCCCCTAAAGAATGCTTCCATACTGTTTGAACTTGCACCTTCTGCTGGCTCAGTAGAAGCTCTGTGTGAATCACATTCTCCAAAGAAGGTGGGGGGTGGGGTGGGGTTTGTGGTCGGCTCCCCAGAGTCAGTGGAGCATCAGGAATTCAGACATCATCAGTAACCTGATTTGCTTCTCTTGGCCTGCATGATACTTTGCTGCTTTTCCAGTAACTGGGTGTATTTCTGCTGCATCTGTATGCCCCTAAAATTACTTGGATTTTCATTTTAGTATTTTGGGAGCCATATGTATTAATTCCTTTACTGTTTTGCACTTTTCCCACTACAATTTGGTGGATGCTTAAAAACATTCTAGCTTGCTCCTACTGGGTCAAGCTAGTGAGGTATATTGTAATTCTTCAATGCTATAGTATAGTTTAAGAAGGTTTCATCTCAAAGATGGTTTACTTAAAACTATAAGTAGTGTAAAACAACTAAGCTTTATCTCTAAAAAGTAGGTATTGTGACCTTGAAGTGTATGCTGATTTTAAGTCCTATACGCTCCAACAAAAGTCATTCTGATTAATGATATCTTTCTTGAGTGTAAACTGTCCAGTGCAGTAGATCAAATTTTTAATTTCTGTCCTTCTCCAGANAGAAGGTTTCATCTCAAAGATGGTTTACTTAAAACTATAAGTAGTGTAAAAACAACTAAGCTTTATCTCTAAAAAGTAGGTATTGTGACCTTGAAGTGTATGCTGATTTTAAGTCCTATACGCTCCAACAAAAGTCATTCTGATTAATGATATCTTTCTTGAGTGTAAACTGTCCAGTGCAGTAGATCAAATTTTTAATTTCTGTCCTTCTCCAGAAGAAATTTTGCCCTTGTTTTAGCAGGACAATAGTTTCAACTTCACAATTTTATTTTATAGGCGAAAAATGCAAGATTTTGCAAGATATGAACAGACACTTGGAAGCTGTACTGAAAGAGAAGAGGGCTCTTAGGAAGAGGTTGATAAAGCCCAGATGTCAAGAGACCCTGCCTATTGAGGTTACTTTCCACAAGTAGGCATATAGAAAATAATTGTTCTTTGTCTGCATGAGTCCAAATTAATTTGAACTAATAGGCAGTAAAAACTACATGCTTTCATTCACTTTTCCATTAGGAAGAATAGAAATAAAAAATGGTAGCAGAACCTCAGCTAAAAGCTAGTAGTTTACTCATTGCTAAATTCATAGAAAGTATTTTTATGACTATTTGCTTAGGTTATTGGTCTTGTCTTCTGAAGGTTACGCAACAATTTGCGATGTATTGTTTTAAACAGATGTGTTAAATGCTTGATTGATTATGCTTATCCATAGGTAGGAATGCTTTCTTTAGCATTTGGTGTCTTCCTGCCACTGTGACTTGCTCAGAATAAGCATGTGAATGATTCACAGACATGCATAGTGCATGTTTTAAAAATATAGGCCGCCTTCTCATGGTCTAGAAATCTAGTACAGTTACTGAAGGAGTGCATATTCACTCCTGCCCTACTTGTTGCTGAGAGTCATAGAAGTGTAATTGCAGAGAAATTAATTAGATGGTTAGAAACTAGCACAAAACTGGAGAATAGGACTAAGAAAACCCACAGGGGAAAGGAATAAGAGCTTGGAAGTATTAAATCCTCATTTTTTTGCACACCTTTTGAGTATAGGGCTCATTCTTGGTTACAGGTATATAGTAGAGTTGTTGACTGAGGCTGTGACTTTCATTGAGAATCTTGAAAGCCATATGCAGACCTTAAGAAGCATCCCTCAGATACCGAACATGATGAAGAATACGGTGAGTAGCAAAAGAACTTCTGTCTCTTTCAGCATTAAGAATTCAATGCTATTGGGATTTAGGTTATTTTTATGTCCTGCTAGAGTGACAGGATATATAGAGATGAAATCCAACTCTTTTCTGCTTCAGGACATTGCTTTGACAAAAATGGAGTTGCTTGCAATGGAGTTGGAGGAACTGACAGAGCAAATATTGAAATGGAGAGAACTGCAAAAAGAAGTGTATTCTGACAGCATCTGCAATACTGCTGAACTGGACTTCAGCTTATCTTTAACCTAACAACCTAACAAATCATTTTCTTCAAATAGGATGGCTATTCAAAGAACTACCTCTTCACGCTCTTGGGTGAAAACTACAATGTAGTTGTGCTTTAATCCAACAGGGTTTTTGTAACAGTTCTCCAACTATTGGGGGGAAAAAACAAACAAACAAAAAAAAAACCCAAACAAAAACAACAAACCCCAAAACAAAACCCAGAACAACAAAACCAGCCCAATGAGCAATAGGTCATAGGAAGACAGACTACTGAGAAGACTGTTAAGGAGTTCCTTTTTGAAGTAGTTGGACAGGATTCTCTTGGAGCCCGTATCGTCAGTGCAAATTTGTTTTGATATTTCTTATGCGCTTGCTAGAGTGTCTCTATTCGTTTTTATAAGCATCTTGATAAAATGCTGTATTTTGTATGTCACTATGAAACTGCAATAAAAGCACTAGATTTCAAGAGCTCAGTTTCTTGGTTTTAATTTTGTTATAAAATCCAATCATTAGAAGAACAGTGCAAAGTCTTAGGTCCCAGCTTACGCTTCCATAGGAGTTTTAACCAAGAAATTAAGCTAGTTTTAAGCTACAGTTTATTATGGCTTATGATGTGGTTGTGTGGAAAAGCAGGGAGTGGACTCGTTGATCTATGGCAGGTCTGCTGATCTGCAAACCACATTTCTATGATAGTGATAAATATATTCTTCAGTCTTTCCTTTTCTGTTGTTTGCCCTATTTTCAGTGCCCCCCTTAGAGTAAAACTCTTGTTCCATGAGTATGACTGACAATTTAGCAAAAGCATTGATTGTTCCAGTTTGCAACCTTAGTGAAAAGACTTGTTGGTAAAATGTCACTGGCAGGACACCTATAAACCAGGACAGTTGATTGTCTTTGGAGGATGTCCAGTTCTGTATTTAGGATACAGAGCAAACTGGAAGTGGTGCAGATGTATTACTTTCTACTGTTTGATTGTTTATGTTACTGGAATTCTTTATGCATCCAACCAGTTGATTTCGGTTGCTGAAGAGCCCTTTATTTTTTGAAAGTAACCACTAGGTGGCTCAGTACCACACAAATTTCACTGTAGTTTATCTGACTTACATAAAAACTTAAAAGTAGAATTAAGGAAGAAATCTTTGGTTCTTTGTTGAGCACACTGTGATCTGACTTACTGGTAATTGGCCTACTCTATATTTGAAACTTTCTGAAAATCGCATTTTAATCTTTGTAGGCTACATCACATCAGTCTGCTGGGTGTAATGTCAAGGAGTACAGCTTAATTCTCTAGTATACTGTGTAAGTGTAGGTGATGTTCCTCTCTACTGCTGTTGAGAGGGTAGAAACAACTTGGATGAAGTCAAGCAGAATGTCAGCAACAGGATCTGAGAATACATACTGGCATTTGAGTCCCATAAACTTGAATGGGATCTTTGTGTGAACATTGCTATGTGTCATTGCAGGATTTGAGTCCAAAGTCGAACATCACTGTCGTTTCAGATGTGGAAACGAAGGTCTTCCACACAATTGCGGAGGAGGAGCTGGCATTTTTACTGAAAATGCTTTGCACAGTCTGTGAAATGGAAAGGAACAGAATCCAGACTTCTGGAATCATCATCCTGTGCATCTCTACAAGGCTTAACCTCTCTTTCATTGTCTGACAGTGATGATTTACATCAGGCAAAATAAAGCTGTTGTAATTTAATGCTTCCAGAAATACAAGGAAAACATTTCTAGTTTGTTTATTATAATTCCTTGAAATGAGGACAAATAAGTGTTTTTGCCATATCCCATGGAGTTGAGCATATTTTCTTCTTTTACTGTAGCTGTTATTGCAGAGTTGACTGTGGAGATGGTAGAGTTTAACTAATACCATTTGCCATTGACATACCAATTCGTTCTTTAGTATGATTAAAGGGATAAATCTTGTGAAGTAAACAGTGATTCACAGCTTGTAGATATTCATTTTAGCATCTCTGTGGTGGGTCATGAATTGGGAAAAGTGTTGCGTCCAAAGGATCCATCCCATACTTCACCCTGGAAGGTTTCTCTATTGTGGCATCTTTTTCGTTTAGATGTAAGGTTTCTGGAGCTTAAGGCAAATTGTCTCATGAGGAGAACTATACTTAAAGTACAAATAAATAGTACAGTTAAAAGGCAATTTAAACAGAAGTTGTTTAAATGGACTGTAATACACTCCTATATGATGTTCAGATGTAGCTCAGGGTTTCTCATATTTTGAAATGCGAAACCAGAAAAAGTCCAGTTAAAAATTAGTAACAACATTGGCAAAAAACAAACAGGAATTGTCTATTGAGCCCGGCATCTTGTTTACGCATGCAGCCGATGCTGCTTGCTCTCACATCTTCACAATAACGGCAGGAGCTGACAGGGACAGTATTCTGAAAGTGCCTTTTTTAAACTTTTGGTGGTTTTTATATTACTCTTAAGTGCAAAACTTTTATCAATTCAACAGTTCTACGTTGATTTCAATTATAGTTCTTTGGAAGTTTCAGAATATTGTTTTATACAATAAATACAACCTGCATAAAGATTAGAGAAATGAAGGGATTTAAAACACTTGAGAGCTCTCCTTTAAGACTAGTAAAGAAGAGATATTTACATTCCTTAAATTATTGTTAAATTAATTAAATGTGGAGTGCTTTGCACTTTAAACAGCGCCAGTTCTTCAGGTTGCCTGCACGTTACTAGGAAAAGAAATGTGACAAATTGGTTTCTCTGGGGTAGTCCCTGGTGCGCGTCTTCATGGTGGCACCCATCTAATCAGACTGTCGGCATGAAGCTCTGAAGTGAAATGCTGGTTGTGATACTGCTGCAAATGAGAATTCGGCAGCGCTGTCAGGGGAGCGGGGACATCCCTGGCAATGAAACCACCCTCTCTTGGTCCGGAGGTCCCACTCTCCTGGGCACACCTGTTTTAGAGTCATGGAATCATAGAATGTCCTGAGCTGGAAGGGACCCGCAAGGATCATCGGGTCCCACTCCCGTCCCTGCACAGGACAACCCCAAAATTCACACCACGTCTCTGAGGGCGTTGTCCAAGTGCTTCTTGAATATCGCCAGCCTTGGCGCCGTGACTGCCTCCCCGGGGAGCCTGTTCCAGTGCTCCAGCACCCTCTGGGTGAAGAACCTTTTCCTAATATCCAACCCAAACCTCCCCTGGCGCATCTTCCTGCCATTCCCTCGGGTCCTATCGTTGGTCACCAGAGAGAAGAGCCCAGCGCCTGCCCCTCCTCCTCCCCTTGTGAGGAAGCTGCAGACCCTGATGAGGTCTGCCCTCAGCCTCCCCAGATTTTTAGGCGATTCGGGTGCTGGAGAGGCTGCCGAGCGGCTGCTTGGGGAAAGAGTTTTCCCGAAACCCCTCCTCCCGGCCCGGGGAGGTTTCCCTCCCGCCCCCGCGGGGGCCGGGCCGGGCCGCGCCCTCTCCTCCCGCTCCTCCTCGGGCGCTGAGGCGCCGCGCCGGGGNGGCTAACGTCAAGGTGGCCCTGCGGGTCCGGCCTCTGAGCAAAAGGTGCGGTTGGGCGCGGAAGGGGGGACGGGAGGTCCCGGCCGCCGCGGCGGATGAGGGGCGGCGGGATGGCGCTGGTCCTGTCACCGGGGACGGGGTCGCCGCGGCGGGGCGGCGTAGCTGGGACTGAGGGAGGGACAGGGTGGGGGAAAGGCACGAGGAGCGGCGGGGCTCTTCGGCCGGGTCACTACATAGCTTGGAAAGTTTTTTTGGAAAAGTCACCCGCTGGAGCTGTGAGGCTGACTGCCCTCTTCCTGAGCTCCCCAAAATAGGACAGTTGTCATCCCGTGTGAGGGAATCTTCCCGTCCCCTTTTGTTGTTGCTGTTTTTCCAGCGGGAGGCAGAGCCGGATATTCCCATTGTCGCTCAGCTCCGCTCCCTCCCCGGCTTGCTCGGCTCCAATAGACATCCCAAAAGCGAAGTGATACGGCTTGAGGGCAACTCCCACAAACAAGAAGATGCCGTCGCGCAATCCTCTGGTGTCGTTTGGGTATAATACATAATTAAAACCTTGCAGGCTTTGGAAATTCGGGGAGGAAAAGAAAGAGAAAGAGCAAGCAGCCAAAATTTCAGTGGCTGGTAATTCACTCCTCCTGTTAGAAAAATGCTATAGCGCTTCGGGCGGAGATGGTCTGAAATGTGGTATGAGCTCTGAGGGCCGGTCTTTGATTTGATGCTGCCTTTCTTTGTAAGCATGACTCCCTCATGTTGTCTTCTGACCGCAGCGACTTCTGTGATAAATAACTCTTTCATGTAGCAGAGAAAATGATTCTTGAAGAGTTTCCCAGCGTGAAAAGTAGCCTAGTCATTTAGCCGGCAACACAGCAGCATATCTTGTACTTTTAAATTCTTATTTGTCCATGGATTTTTTGCAAGACAAGATACCAGAGAGTGTTGAATAAAATTAAAAAAAAAAAAACCCAAAAACGAAACCCAAACCTGCTAGTCTTAAATATACAGCAGAAAAGATGGCAAGTAATTTACAGATTTTCAATGTTTTACCTTTAACTCAAAACTATATTTTGTCCATGATTTCATTAAAAAACAGATTGGATAATATTGTTCTGATATATTGCACATCTGTGAATGGAACAGATTTTAACAGGTATTGGCATACTGTAAGAACAATTGCAGCACAGAAGTAAGTTAAGTCTAGCCTTTCATTGCTTGGTGTTGCTTTAGTGTTGAAGGTATTCTTTGATTTTTATTTTCTTTTGTATTGTTAGTCATTCTTAGTATTTACTGGTTAAATAAATTGCCATTATGCTCTATAGAAATAAAAAACAGTATACAATTGCTAAATATTAATATTAAATGTCAATTTGGTAATGACATTAAGTTATCCAGACCATAGGACCCTTTTGGTTGTCTTGCATGGTTTAGTGGAGAATGAAAGTATTTAAAAGTCTGACTTGGCGATGTATTTCACTGTGCTCTCAATGACATATTTGTTTCTTCCACAATAGCATTTGGCTGCCTATTTGCAATTATGTAGTGGACTTAGTAAGGTCTCCTGTAGACATAAGTTAAAATTAGCGTTTCTCAGCAGTTGGGGGAGAGAGACCAAAGACAGAATTGGCAGGGGTATAATCTTCCCTCTCACCAGATCCTCCTTGGTGAGGCACCACGTCTGTCTTAATATTTCTTCCCCAGTGGGTAGCAGTAAGCAGTGCATAACAGTCCATATATCATGATACCATTAAACAGCAACTATAACTCTGTCAGATTAGGTGTGATGAACAGGAAGAACCTTCAACTCAGTCAGCATGGGCCAGCTGTTTGGTTGGGAGTGTATCTTGGAGAGGAGGGTGGGATCAGAAAGGTGGACAGACTCCTGCACATGGGAGAAACGAATCTGGTGCTGAAACAGAAATGTCTGTGTGAAGGTGAGAGCGGAAACCCAGGAGGTAATATAAGACTGAAAAAAAAGAGACTGTTAAGAATTCCATCTACTCAACCTGTGGCAGTGTAACTGATGGCATGCGGAGGCAGAGACCAGCCTTGTGGTATTTGACCACAGAGGCAACAGGCCATTTATTTCCTGTACTGTGTTGCCACAGCTGAGGTCAACAAAAGTGTTTCAAGATGCATTTTTATATTTTATAAAGGGGAAGGGGAAGTGATTGGATGTTCTCTGAGAAGGCTGTGACATGAGTGCTTGCTTTCTAGCCTTGACCAAAATTGTCCAAATATAATGACTTCGAGGCGAACACCAAATATGTGATGGCTTAAAGTAACCTTGATAGAGACTGAAAGGATTAAAGCTCTCAGTAGGGATAAGGGAGTCCTCTTTCTGTTCCAGCTTCTTATACCACTTCCATACTGTGGTCACACAAGCCTCCCACCCTTTCTATACACACATGCTCTGACTGCCTCTAACAGGTACCCATGTTGCCAGAGGTCCTAGGATCTCTTAGGTGCTTTAAAATAAAAACTTCTTGCATAAAAATTTCACCTCAACCGGGTTGAAGTACAATCGCAGTTCCAGCCAAAAATATTAAACTTTGTTTTTTAAGAGTCCCAAAAATTGAAAAGCTGCAGGCAAAGGCTAGAACTAGAGGGTTAGTTGGTTGTTGTTTCTAGACTATCAGACAAACTTTACTTGCTCATTGCTTGTTTTCATTTAATTTACAATGGCAGATGAACGTTGTTGTTGCATCTTAAAATTTACAGAATATTGAGATGTTAAAAGATTCATAAAATCCTACTTTCTTTTTAACATTTCAATTTTTTATAAACCATATTAATCACATCTGCAACTTGTTATTTAGCATAAGGCAAAGAGTGGTCTTTTTGTTCTGTGCCTGTACGGCACCCATCACAATGCGTTCTTTGACAGAGAGCTCCTATGCGCAAATAATCCCCAATAGTTATAAAGTGAGTGCAGTTATACGGAATGCAGAAGTTTTTCCTTTGCCTAAACTTTAAATAGCTTGTAGCCAATGTTCTTCATAATGCCATCAGTCATTCTGTAACAGACTAAATGATTTTTTTTTTCACCAAAATGTTGTCCTGGGAGTAAATTCCCTCAAATACGTTCCCTGGAGTGACATTGATTTAAAAAAGTCTTAATTTTACATTTACTATTCTACATACTAAAAAAGATTTGTTACTTTGTGGTTACATGGATAGTTGTTCCGTGTAAATACATTTCCCCCTCAGAATGAAATACGGAAGCTTGAATGGGTGCTGTAAATTGACTATAGCAATAGGTAATAATCAGGTATTAAACAGGAGCTGGGAACTGACGAAATCCCTTTATGGTTTATTTCCGGACATCGTAATGCTTGGTCTATTAGATATGAAACTTTTGTAAGGAAAGTGTAATGTTATTTTTGGCTGTCAGTCAGAAGCTGTTCATGGAAACACTTTCAATTCTAGCACATAACTATGTGAATTAGGAATGTTGTTTCTTCTTCTTTCTTGATTTCTGCTGTGGCGTATGCCAGCACCATGGTATGATGCTGTGATATGAGCTCTGACCCTCCCAACCTGGAAATAGCGTGACTGGTTGAGAAAGAGGTACATAACCCTTCAAATATTTCAGTACTATGTCTAGGGCTCTTCTTGTGCCTAGCTCACTTAAAGCTGTGTTGGGTATTTGTATGCTACAGTAGCACCCGCAGTGTTAGACATGCCCTTTGACTATTTATGTAGGCCAGCAGAAACCAAGGCTAGTTTTTATGTGCTGCTAGTTTTAAAAATGTTTGTTCCTGTGGTATCCCATCACAATTCCAGTACCTGGTTGTGGCTGTTGATTGGTCTTTCTGTGGACCTCAGCCCTGTGTTATATGAGAGGAGGAAGGGAGGGCTGTGTTTGTGCACAGGAGGCCCTCTGGGAGGGGAGCGGTCAGTGTGGCCAGGACAACATAGTCCGGACCAGGATGGAGCACAGCTGCCTCATGCCTTTTCCTCCATGATCCACTTCCTCTGCATCTTCTGCTCTGCATCCAGCTGGTCTCAGTTCACTTGTGCACACTTGTATTCCCTTGTCTCAGGGTAGTTTGAGAATTTCTATGTAGGTAGTCTTAAAGATGGGAAAGAAGGGTTTTAAAAAACAGTGCTCTATACCACACTGAAAAGCTTCATGCATTACTACAGGATTCTCTTTTTTAGCATGCACCAGTGGTTAGAAGACATTGCATTCCTTCACGGATTGTGCATTGAGGCCTGGGTAAAATCATTCACAGCAAGTTTGTTTAATTGAATTGTAAAATTATAGTGCTGTAAGTTAAAAACTTGACGCTAGGGCATGCAAGTTGCCCTGTGACACTTTTTGAGAGTTTAAAGTACTTTGACAGGCCCTGAAGTTTGGGAGCTACTTGTGCAGGACCCAGCAAAACAGAATACATACTCTGCTCTTCAAAATATCTTCTCCACTTTTCAGTTGCCTCTGTGGCCTGGGAAAGGAGAGACTGGCAAGGAGCTCCTATTTGAAAGGGTCTTTTCTGGTGTCTTTAATAACTCACAAATGAACTCTCACATCCTCTCTGAGCCTCATAGACATGTCACCTGAAAGAGTTGCTGAACAGATTAATTAACCTGAAAGCTGCATTTTGTCTTTCTTTGCATTGTTTCCAAGCTGTAATTTGAAGCCTCCTGGCCAAGTGTTTATTTCCCAATCCCCTCAGGAGTTCCTGAGCTTGTCCTCCACACATTGTCAAATGAAAGCATCAAAGAAATGTCAGGGTAATCCCAAGAAGCAAAGCTGAACCGCACTTCCAGCTGTGTAGGTGTTTACTATCAGAGTCTGAGCTGCAGGTTTTCCTCATTACTGCTGCTCTGTATGGCATAGTCCTCTAGTCACCTTCCTCAGGTGCAGCAGGTGATGAGGATTGAGGGTGGCATAGGGGTGGAGGACTTAAGTTTAAGCTCCTAAAAACACACTTGACAGGTGTGAGCAAGCCCAAGGTTAGGAGGGAATTGTCTGGCGTGGTAGGGAAAGTTTCTTACAATTTCCAGGAATGTGCTCAGTGTGCCAGGCCACCCTGAGCAGAGTGTTGAGCGTAGCTGCAGTGAAGAGGTGAGAGAGGAGCTCAGCTGATCAGTGCATTTTGATGGAAACATGTAAAATTCATTTCTATTCTAAAGAAAAGTTATGTAGAAAAATAAAATTATTTTAAACATCATTCTGGAAATGATGCAAAGTAAATCACTGTTGTTTGTTTGTGCTGGGTCTGTCTTTATTAATCTGCTGCAAGGTCAGCTTCATTAACTAGTCTTTGTGTTGTAGTTGACTCCTTTGCTCTTTCTAATCACATTGCGGTAAGTAAAAGGAAGGATTAGTATGTAAGCGAGACTTTTTGCTATTCTATTGACTGTGTTATTAGCGAATTTACACAGTTGCATATAACCACAAGAACTTACATAGAGCAATACTACTGCCTGCTGCTGACAAGAGTGATAACTTGTAGCAACTTTTGTAGAAAACATTCCTTGAATCTTATCCATAACTGATGTTAAACACTGTATCAAAATAAAATTAAAGCAGCAGCTGATCGGAGGTTATTGCTGTTCTCCCTCTTACCCCCACCAAAGCAAATGTGATTATTTTAGTTATCATTTTGAAATGTTTATTTTTCACTAGTTGCTCAGTGCTGCCCTTTTTAAGCACTTTCTAAACCAACCCTGTTCAGGTGTTTGTATCTCTGTCTTAAAACTTCATAATGCCAGTGGTAAGAGGAATGTATTCTGAAGAAAGATAGCCATAGATGTTTAGTTTAACATTTCAAAAGATTTTCCAATTATATTTAAAAAAAAAAAGCCATGACCTTACTGTATTCAAACTGTTGTGATACACTACTTCAAATGTATTTGATACAAGTATATAATGACACAGGATATTGGCATCATTATTATTCATACAGTTTATTTTTGTTTACAACTTCAACTTCTGCTTAAGTTAGCTTTTCTGTACTTTTTGGATAGTGTTTAAAAAGTGTTTGCACTTATCTTTCTTGAAAAAAACAGTGTTTGCAAGGAGAGAATATTTGTTTTCTTTTATATTTCTAAAGGTAGGTGGGAGGATTTTCTTTCTTCTTTTTGGTACTTTTCTTGAGCTGACTTAAACTTTGCTCTGTGACCCAAGTGTAACCCAAGCAAATTAGCTCTCTGTTAATGGAATATTGCCATAACCTCTATTAACTGCTTTACTGGATGTAAATGGAAATAACTTCCTTAGAAATCAGTATATATTTTAGATTAGCACAAGAAATATTATTGCAGTCAAAAATTCTCTGGAAAATGGATGTAGTATAAGTTTGTTTTATAGGTATTCACCATATGTTCTACATGGATGTAATTTTCAAATACAAGACAAAATACTGCTTTCTTTGAAGAAAATGACAAAATTGTCTTTCATTTCAAAGGCACCAGAACGTGTCTGTGAAAAGGTATAAAAATACAGAAAAACAGGTAACAGGTAAGAGTAGGAAACACCTTTTAGCTTGCTTAGGATTGTTAGGTATTTCTCATGCTATTCCAAGGTTTAGATTAAGGCAGGCCATTGAAGACAGTATAGAGAAGTGTCTTCTATCCTGACCATGTTTCCTTAGCCTTCTCAGTCGTATATTTTAGTATATATACTTCTTGCTGCTTCGGTGCCGTCGTCCTCTTGCATCTAGACAAATGGCAGGCTTTATCTACTTTTACCTACTCTGATAGGTGCGTAAGTGTTGTTCCGCTGTGTCCCTCTGTTACACAAGAGTCCCTTTCTACAGGTGGTGCTGGTTGAACTCCGTCCCAAAAGCTGTGGCTTTTGAGGTTGGTACCTTAAGGTGGGAAAGAGCTGTCTCGGGCCTGTCTGAAAATCTGTACAAACTGCATTGGTTATGCATTGCTCATGACTACAAGCTTTTTTTCCACAGAAGAGCTGGGATTTTTAAAATAAAAGTTGAGACTAATTTTGTGTTTATAGAGAGGAGGTCCCTCTCCCAAACAAGTGTATTTTAACATTTGTGTATCCTGTTTTGTAACCTAGTCTATTGTTAAGGTTATCTTGACATCTTTTCCTTTCTCTCTCTCAAATTAGTTATTTTGCTTTGCCTAGTCTATTATTTAAAGTTTCACGTAAACTATCATTGAGGTGGCTGCTCTTTTCTTTTGTACTTGACACTAGCAGGTGCTTTCTGTGAGTCACATCAGTGTTTTTATAGGGGTACTGCATCAGCAACCTTTCCCAGATGTATTCTTCTTGCAGTTGCATGAAGCAAGTTGTCTAACTTTGGTAAAGGACAGACTTTCTAGCTCTTCAAAAGGGCAGGACTCTGCAAGTCCTGAGTGGCCACCACCACCCATTCCACAGAAGATGATGCTTCTGCTGATTTCATGTGACAATACTGTGCTTGTACTCATTTAAGCCAGGCACAAGGTGCTAGCTACTGGCTACTTCCCAGAGTAAGAGGCTGACTCTGTCTCCTCTTCTTTCACTTCACTTGTTGCCTGTGCAAAAGCAGCTACAACAATGTCCTAAAACAACAACCGCAAAACCAGCTTTTGGAAGCCTTCTAATTAATATTTTGCATTTTCACAGAACAGTTTTCCTCACAAGTCCTAAGAATACTTCATGAGTGTCAGAATGTTTTGGAGCAGGGATCAAAGTTTCGTATGCAGCAAAGAAAAATAGGACACAATGTCATTAAATAACCTGGCCAGAGCCATGGCTGTGCTGAGCAGTTTTGTTCTCGAAGACCACACACCTATACGAGAGAAGTTGTAGTAATGTAAGATGACATGACTGCATGCATAGAAATCGCTGTGCATCTCCCCTGGGAAATGGTGCAGAAGTTGGATGCTAGTTTTGTGGAACCTTTGTGCAGTACACGGTGAGACACCACCACTGTGCACAAAGAATTTATGTGAGTTTTGGGTAGGATTTCCCCAGTTTCCTTTTTTTTAGTCCAATGCTTTATGTGAACTTTAAAAAGTTCTGTCCTGGTGGAATGAAAACTGACCACTGTATCCAAATCCTGGTTTGCATGGAAATCACGGCATTTGCACAGAATTTCTTTGATGCAGAAGTCTGTGAATTATACTATCTCATTACTCAGTAAACAGTTGGGAAATCAAGGGTAGATGAAACTGGACTGACTGGACTGTAGCTTTGTTTTAAATCCTCCTTATTTCATGCTTCCTTAAATGCTGGTGGTATGACAGATGAAAAGACTTTTTCCTCTCCTTTTCCCTTCTCCCCTCAATGCCTCTGTATGAAAGAGAAAGCATCATTATTCCACAGCTGTTCAAAGCACTGATAGATCTTCAGTATTTCTGACTTGGATTGCTCAAGGAAGATGCCTGACACTCTTGTTCTAGCACTACAAGAATTCAGACATGGTGCAGACAGGAACACTCTTCTTGTACTGTGCCATTTGCATGGGCAGGATTCCAGAGCTTACTGTGCTTCCTCTCCTAGGCCATGAATATATATATCAAAAGTCTGGTAAGATTAAGAAGACTTTAACTGTTTGAGCAGGCCTGTATTTGAAAAAAGCACTGGCAATGCCTCATGTTTATCCCTAATAAATATTCCTATTTTTGTTGCTATATAATATTTGCAAAGAAGAAGAGGGGGAAAGCACAGGAGGACAATCGTGATCACTAGGGATGGTGATTTTTGACTATCAGATTTTGTTAGCCGTTATCAGAGCCAATGAAAGCTCTATGCAGCTAGGAGTAGCCCTGAAAGATAACTTGAGCAGCGTGTCTAGTACAGCAGTGTGCTGTCTTGGTGAACTCTGTGTACTTGGCTTCAATATAGATTTTTAAATTATTTATAAACATCTGTTCTGAATTTGGCAGGAGGATTGCTGACTGGGTGTGCACTTCTCTTTTGCAAGACACAGTAAAACAATTATGACTTAAAGAGAAATATCCAAAATAGTATTAGGTAGTACTAAATAATGAAAAACATTGAAAAAAACTTTAGGTAAATTTATTGATTATTGACACTTTCTAAAAAAAAAAAAATGCATTAGCCAAAGTGAGGATGTTCATACTGTTGAAAGCTCTTGACTTTCACAGCTTACAGCAGTAGGGATAAGGATACAGATTATGCTGGTGTCGTGGAGGGATGCTGTGTTTGGGAGTTGTGGTTGTAGGTACCTTAACTTGTCAGTAGAGCGCAGAAGCTCTAGTGGCTGGAGGCTTTGACATTCTTCTCTACAATTTCTGATGGACCAGCATGGAGTCTTAGTGCTCTTCTCATTGCAGCCTTGGTCTCTCGACAAATGTGTCCTCAACCCATTTTGTCTGGGGCAATGTTCTCTGAAGACTAGCACAACTTAGGAAATACACCCTCCATTGTTTGTTTCTTTGATTCTGTGGCCAAGGTCAGTCACTCTGGAGGTGAAAAGATGGCAGCTTCTCAAAATTACCTCTGGCAAGGCCACCAATAAACAGGAGGCAGAGATACTTTACAATATACTGTTAACGGGAAGGAAAAGATAAATCTGAACACTCCCATAAAACCTTTAGACTTTATGACCAAGAAAAAGCTTGGGCTAGATTTGCCTCAGGATTATATCGCAGCTGCTGGCATGGTGACTGCATAGAGATGCCATTAGATGGTGTATAGTGTCCCAGGTACAAGTGGAGGTAGTTTGGTAAATGTACCTTACTTATAGGCTATCATGGCTATGGGTCACATCCTGGGAAGTGACAGAGTCATGGAGACAGCAGCAGTGACTGCTGGCATGCATCCTGCTGAGCTTGCTACAGGTGGGCTTTTGGTTTGTGTTTGTAAGCAGAAAGTGTCCATCACAGTAGGCCACAAAAGGCTACTTTTTTCTAGAAAAGTCTAGAAAAAAGATTAAAATGAATCATTCCAAAAACCAGAACTGACATGATTGCTCAGATCAGCAAAAAACCTCTGTGACAGGGGAAGGATTGATACTGTTGCCATGCTGCTTTTGAGGTCCAATGTCTCAATAGAGGTTGAGTCTGGGTTTGGAGTTAACTTGGGTGATGGGAATTGGTAGAAAAGCATAAGTACTTGCAATGATTACATTGCAGGGTTATTTTCAAAGTTCGTATGAGTAGACAAATACTCAATTAGTTCAAAAATTATTTGAGATTTCTCATGTACTTGAGTGGTATATATTGACTTTAGTACATTTGATTACTTTGGTGAGCATTTGGTGGTCTGTATTTGTAGAAGCTGTTTTGTTGTATGACATGACTACTGCTAATGACTCTAATATTTTTGCTTTATTGCATGTGCATATTTTTAAAATAAACAGGCAACTTTTCAAAGTCAGCTCCTTTGTTTTCCAAGTGCCTGACTGTTATTTGAGAGGGTGGAGGAGAAGTGGGGCAAATTTTATGAAGTCTAAGGTAAATAACTGCCCCCTTTCTTTCCACCCACTGCTTCTTCCAGCTCTGTAAACCTACTTGCACTTCTGTACTCGGTGTCTGAATTTGTCTCGGTGAGATCCAGCACGCTGTGGTAATGCCCCTCTCGGGGGTTTTGATCCTCCCATGATTCTTTTCCACTGGCTCGTTCTTCCAGGTCTTACAGTGTCTGTTGTCCCTCTGGGGTTGCATTAGCTTTACATGTTGGCTGCAGATATTATTTGTCATAGGAACAGCAAATGTTATGAGGAGATTTTCCTTTGGGCTGCCCCTGTTTTTTGGGCTGCTACAGCAGCTTTGCTTCTGTCAGGTCTGTCTTTTAGCTCCCCGTTACAGCCCTGCCGCTGCATTCTGTATTTGTGTCACTGCTCTGTTGCTGGGTCTGCATTTTCTAAAACTTAATGTGTCTGAGAAGATCCAAGTCTTTCCTGGGACAGGTACCATTAAATGGTCTTTCTACAGCTCTATCTTTTCATGAAAATGAATTATCTGTACAAAGCAATTTAGAAGAAAAGAGGCACTTCCCAAACATAGCATGAATTTTTCTAGAAGTGGGGAAGAAGGGATGATGGGGAGACTAAATGTTAAGATCACTGTGACTTCTGAGTAGCAAAAGTCAAATGTGTTTAGTGTACTTTGGAATTGATTTTATTGGTACAAGGAATACAGCTTTCATACCTGTGGAGCAGGGCACCCATTGCTAAGGGTGATGGATTGTTTTATCAGTCAAATGCAAATTGTGATGCACATGTGTGTAAGACTGTACTGACAAGCACAGTTTTTGCTGAGAGAGCTTTTGTAGTGTTTGCAATCTGTTGTTTAAGGTCAGAACACCTAGAACAGCTGTGAGTCTGCTTTGCCTTCTGGGCTTTTATATACTAAACTGTGCTTTCTTGCCCAAAATTCTCTGGTTTGTACCTAAAAGAAGGACGAAACAAGCACATGTTTACAGGGAGGCTGAACATACGGTTTGTAGAGATGGGAATGGCTGCAGGTCCAGTTTTGTTTGTGCTCAATGCTCTCTGGCCATAAGCTGCTGCAGGAGGGAGGGATCTCCATTCCCACCACCACATACTCCTGCCCTTTTTCTTGCTTTGGCTTAGCAACTGTGCAACCACTATGCTCAGTACTCTGGAAGAACTCACTGGCCCTGTGGCACCTTGATTATTTATTTTGGTGTGTTTGTTTTCTGATCACAGCTGTTCTGAGTCACTGCATGGGTGTGTTATTGCTAGATCAGATGTGAGAAAAGTGGGAACACATGTGGGATATTGGAGCAGAAAAAAGAAATTGCCCCTTGCAGCAATAGCCTGCACTTAAAATAGATGAAGTATGCTGTGAATCTGCACCCAGAGCAAGGGGAGAATTTAGTTCTATCCCAGTTCTAGCTGGTGGCTTTCTTGTCGTGCAAGGCTTGAACAAAGTTACCTGACTGCTGCTTAAAGCTTTTTGTCTGCATAGTGAGAATCATGTTACCCTGTGGTAAAAGGTGGTGTGATAATTTTGTTTTGTTTTGTTTGTAGTTTACTTTTTAAATTTTTATTTTAATATCCGTATATGAGTATATAAATTTATATATATGAAAAACTTTCGTACTTCAAAGGTTTTTATGTTTGGAATTTCTTCTTTATCTTGAATCTTCAGTAATGACTGTGGCCTGGGAGAACATCAGGTGATGAGAACCCACAGCATAAAGCCATTGGTTCATAGGGTTGGATATAGCGCATGTGGACTGAAGGCAGTGAGGTTCATGTTATTGTTATAGGTGGGGTTGGGAGCACTCCTTGCTGTTGAGGTTGCCTTACATCTGCAATTAGAATACCCTAACATTTAAACCTATTAAAAGCTTTGCCAGATTTCAGCCATTTGGGTAGAAATCTTCCATGCATGAATGCCTGCCCTAGGCTAGATATTTTTAATTATTTTTCAGCTTTATCCAGAACAGTTCAGCTGCTACAGAAGATGAGGTTAAGGGAAAACTAGGTTTTCAAATATTTAAATCAACTTAGGGTGACTTTTTATTTTACTATCCAATGGATTTAAAATTGGAAATCTGGTGCGCATGTTTTGAATCCCTACCTGAATCCACCCATTTCAGATTAAAACTCTTTAACATGCTCAATGAAGACTTGTAAGAACATAGCAGCTAAAAGTTTTAAGGGATCTGCTTTCTCTGAGTGCATCTGACCTTCTCTAATGTCTCTACTGTTGACCAAACTGTGCTTGTACCATCCCCATAAGTTAAAAAACCTCAACAGTTGAGCACTGCCTTGATAAATTCAGCTCATTGTTGTCCAAGTCACAATTGAAGCCTGGGTATAGGAACTGAGAGCAAGGTCTTCTGTCCCATTTAATTGCAATAATCTGTTTGCTAACCCTGGGAAGAAACTCTGATTCAGTTGTGGAGTGTACAAGTCAACTTGGGATAGAGACCGGAAGAGCTGACAAAGAGAGTAGGGTCATGAACCTTTGGAGCAGGGAGATCAGCCTAAAACCAGCTACAGTGCAGTAGGAGAAGGGAGCAGAGACTCGCAGAGCAGTTAAAGACACTAACACTGAATGCGGGCCCATGGACAAGATGCCAGAGAGAACAGACAGGAGGCACCTGTACGGGATGATGTGTGTGCATAGAGGGAGGAATATAGGAACTCAGTGAACTGTAAGTGGGTTGGTAAGACCGGAGGGTTAACAGTAGGATGGAAAAATAGGGAATGCTCACAGGATCAGGAAGCAGGGTAGGGCCAAGATCATACTGGGGCGATGGAGAAAATAATATGTGCAACTGAAGCAAGCTCCCTCCTAAAGGATCCCTCCAGTTTTGTCTGTCTTCTGCTGTTCTTAAATTCTTGTGAAATTATTTGTCAAAATGTCCCATTTTCTCTTCGATCTGGTCTGTTGTAGAGGACAACTGTTAGCTTTGTCCATTAGCTCACCTGGCAGAGGTTTATATGTGGATATGCAAGTCCCCAAACTCACTTGTGTTGGAAAACACTTGCTTTTCAAAATATCTATGAAATTGCACATGTACAGATTAACATCAGGTGCATATTTCTACCTGAGATACTCACAGGCTCTGTCCTTAGGCACTCGTCATTCTTTATTTGTTCTTTAGGGAGCCTTATGGGGCCTCCACTCAGTACTCAGCTGTACATAATGCAAACTCTCTCTCCTGTGAGGGTTCCTCTTTCTCCTGGGGTCTAACTCAGGGCTCTGGTGGCTGATGTGTTGAACTGCTGAACACTCATAGCTTAACTAAAACCTGTGGGAGCTGTGCTTCTGTTTTCTATGTGAAGTGCCACGTATAGGTATGTATTACAGAAAGTACTAAGTTCAGTCTGCATCAAGGCAGGTGCTCAAAATTAATGAAGTGAAGCACAGAGACTTTAAGGTAAAGCATTGTTTTCTATCTGCAAAACAGGGACAGCCTGCGCTCAGAAACGTGTTTAAAACTTCTTTATGCTTGTAAAGCTCAAACGCTACAGTGATTTTTCTCTGTGGAAGTCTTAAGAGTCCTAAGGCATTGTTTTGAATGCTGTTTGGTACAGAAAGCGTGGGGTAAAAACTGGGAATCGGAAAGGAGAGACCCCAGAGGCAGGCCACGTTGTGCTACGTGCTGGCTGGAAGTTAGAGCTGTCAGTGAAAGGAGGTTGTGATTGGTGGGGGAGTAAATACTGCTGTAAACAGGTAAGGAAATCTGTCAAAGACAGGTCTGGGGCCATGAACAGAACAGCGGTCAGCTGGGTTTGAATTTTCTAACTCTTGTTTTATCTTATCTAGTTTTAACGGACCTGATGATACTGTCCAGCTGATTATCAGGGGTTATACATATAGCTGACCTCAAATGACAATGTGCCTTCAGCTTGATTTTAAACTGTGACAAAACTGCACTAAGGACAAAATTGATTTTGTTTCTAAACCAATCTCTTCCAGCTTTACAAAGGCATTAGGCTTCAAAATAAAACTGTCTGGTAGAGCGGCAGCTTAGAATATTTGTCAGTACCAGAGTGCAAAGCAAAATATAGAAGAAATATAAAGAATAAAACATGTTTTTCCTGTTCTTTGCCTCTCAGTACAAAAGTGTTCTGTTATTTTCTGCTGTCAGATAAGTAGGCTGCTGACCTCGTCTTCCTCATTTCTATCTTGCTGTGTATAAAAAAAAAAATCCATGATAATCATTTAGAGGGCTGTGAATCAACACATCTATAAATAAGAGCATCATTAACTTCAAGTAGCTATCATGCTGTCAGCCCAGAAATAAGGTGTTGGTTGGTTTGGGGTTTGATTTTTTTTTTTTTTTTTTTTTTTTTTTTTTTTTTNATGCTTTTTTCATTCTTTTCTAGTATGACTTATCTTTGGAAATGGAAGTTGGCTGTAGTAGCCAGTCATAGCTGTGTTCAATGGGAGTTTTATACAGACAGTATATATATGAGCGTGTGGTTCTTTGTACTTGTGGAACAATCCTGTCCATTTACATTTCAGGACAGTTTTGTTTTGCTAAAGAGTACTTTTTTGAGGACTACAACAAACAATTAGGATTATGTGGTAAAAATCAGACAGTACGACTTGACAACACTTGTGGCTCACAGGTCTGTGATATGGATCTGTACTCCACAAAGCACAGCCACTCTACCCATGCTTCACTCTACTTCCTTGTAAACATAATTTAAAACAACTCTTAATCTGAAACAAAAATCCTAACGAAGTATTTGGGACAAGTGCTTTGAAACTGTTTAATGACAGCAGTCCTGTTTTGTTCTTTCACTATTGAGATATCTGGCTGCAGATCTGCAAATGCTACTTACTGTCACAGTGTGTCTTATGAGTATCTGTTTTATAACTCTTTCTGATTTGCAGTTGTTAAAGTAAACACAAATTTCTGGGGTTTACAAATTTGACATGCATCTTTCCGTGTTTTCATATTTTAAATGGATTTTTGAATGTGATCTGTTTCCAGAGAGAGTGCAGAAGGAGGAAGAGTGATTGTAGAAGTTGATGGAAAAGTGGCAAAAGTCAGAAACATAAAGGTATGCTTTTTGTCCTCTTCTCTTTCTCATATCAGGATCCTGATATTCTGATGTTTTTCTATGTTTGCTTGGCTATTATATCATTCTAAGAGAAATATTGAGGGAGAAGTTTAAACTAGAATAATTGCAGCAAAAATGTGTGTGGCGGGGATTGTTTTGGTTTGGGTTTGTGGGGTTTGGGGTTTTTTTTTTAGGCAGGGGATATAACATGTAGCTGCATTTTCTGTGTATTTGTCAAAGCTGCTGCAATCTGGCTGTACGCCACCATTCAAAGCTGTTAGTAAATTGTTTAGGATTTTGTGCTTATCTTAGTTACTAACATCTGGATAATTTCTTTCCCTGTGCCTCTCCTCCTCTCGTATTTGCACTCAGAGTGCGACTGACTTGCATGAAATGGAGCAAAATGTGTTCAGCTACACTTCAGGCCTTGGTAAAAGACCAAGAGCTATAAGAATAAACTGAATGTAGCTGTCATCCTCCATGAGAGCTCTGGAGCCAGCGTGCATGGGAATCAACCCTCCAGTTTAGACTCTTGAACTACTTAAAGCTGCCACAGTCTTTCACTAAATTAATAGAATGGGAGCAAATCAATTTTACATTGTCAAACATGTTTCTACTTGAAAGACAAATAAATGAACCGTGGCATAACTGCAATTACTGTGGCAATCTTAAAAGATGGATGCATTTTGTATTTCTTGTCGCCTTTGCGTCTGCAAGCAACCCAGTTATTCTGGATTATTGGTTCAAGAGAAAGAATTGATTAGGCTTTGAAGATAAACAGTGGCAAAAACTGAATTAAAAGATTTGAACTATTTTTCTTGTTCCTGTTAAACTTATTTTTGTATTGACTACAAGTGTTCTATTTTTAAGGAAAGAAGAGGGAAAAATACTAGCGGTATGAGAGGTCTCATGGATGTAAAATGTTGCTTATATTGTGTATATTTCCTTTTTCAAAGGCAATATTTGCAAGATCTGAGACTCACTACCTCCTGAAATGGTTTTCCCCAATTCCTTATACGCATGATAAAGCTCTGGAAGAGATGCTTATTCTCTGGGTGCGATGCTGCCTGTTCCTGGTGGTTGTCCTTGGGAGGGCTTTGATCCCTGCAACAGGGCTGTGAGGATCTGGCCCCGCAAAGCTGCCCACCTCTACTGAGGGAGCCCTCCCTGGCAGGTGGAGGCCTCAGTCGTGCAGCTGCCTAATTGTGTCCAGCTGTGCCTTGTTAGGCCTAGAGGTTTTTTTTTTTTTTTATTTGTTTAAAGAGGAGCTATGGGCTGCCTTGGGATACTGGGGAAACCACAGCAGTGGGGTGGACTGCTCGTAGCATGCTGAGAAGGGTTATTTGGAGATGCCAAGGGCTGGCTTGTGGATGTTATCTCTCCTGAGGTTTTGTAATTGGTGAGTTTTGTAAAGGGAATGAGTTTGCTTTATGCATAAACTAAATTTAGACAGCCTTTGATGAATCCAAGGTAGTGTATTAATATTATAATATTATTTTATATTATTATTAATAATATTATTAAATTAATATTTATACACTAATGTTCACATTTTTGTATCTGGGGTAGGTACACTCTGTACCTCAAAACAAAACCCTTCTCACCAGAAAGGTAATTACCTCTATGATCAGGGACTACTTTTCCTGAGGTGGAGGGGTATTTCTTTATTTAAATGTTGCAATAGGAAGGCAGTGCTTCAGGCTATCTTCTGCCTGCCTATTGCTGCAGAAAAACCTAAGAAAATAAAAGGTAATTGCATAAAAATTGCTGAATTGTGATGTGATGAAAATATCATTATTGAAGATGATCAACAGGCTCATTAAGATGTTAATTCTGCCTAAAGGAAACCATGGCTGTACTTAATTCAGTGTGACAACTTTTAAAATGACACAGGGTTTAAAATACATGGAAACTCTTTACTTCAAAGATAATTTAAAGTTATTTCTGTCCTCTTTTGCATTTCTCCTTCTTGGTTTAAAAGAAAAACAAACCCAAAACACAAACACGTCAGATGGGCCTGTAAATTAATTTTAGCTGTAAACCTCACAGCTAGTGGCAGAGTTCAGTGCTTACAGTGCCCTTTATCCAGTGATCTGGCAGACAGCACTGTCACTCTGAGTTTTTGGGGCTGTTAGTGAAGCAGTTTGTTTAGGTACCAAATTATAATGAACCTTTTCTTTTTTCCTGTGTATGTTATTGCAAATGTCAAGGTTACAATAAAGTTACCAATTAGGTCAAAATTACATGTGGATGGTGTTAATTTTGTGTAATGTTTTGACTTGTTACTCTCCTTCAAGTAGAACAACAACATGTAGTTCCTTGTTCATAAGCTTATCTTTTATTACAAATCACTTGGGCAAGATTATACAGAAAGACTTATATGATTCCCTTAATATTTTAGTCACCATTTCTGACTATTTTGCTAGAAAGGCTTCACTGTCATTAGTACTAACCCATAAAGGTTAGGTTTGTAGAGTGCAGTCCCAGTGACGGAA
Organism: Sula dactylatra; assembly: GCA_013389905.1. Taxonomy (NCBI): domain Eukaryota; kingdom Metazoa; phylum Chordata; class Aves; order Suliformes; family Sulidae; genus Sula; species Sula dactylatra. The sequence continues at coordinate 32,678 of WEKW01011424.1, forward strand.
GCGTTAGTTTACAACCATGACAAAGCAGAGGGGAAATAAAGGAAGAGATCTGCATTTTCAACTCTGCAGTGAGAAAATTGGTTTTGTTTTCTCACTTTGGGCATCATTTCTGTGATGTGGTTCTCAGTGAAACCAAAAAATGACAGAAAAATATAAAAAGGGCTATAGAGCTTTCCTGCTAACATAGATGTTGTGAAGGTTCACTAAATTATGTTTGTTGTGTATAGCCTGGAGAACCTCAGCTGTAGTAAATGAACCCTTCAGCAAAAATTCTTCAGCAGGTTTGTCATGGATGTCTCCACCTCACTCTGAGCATCAAAGAAAATTAAATGAAGAGATTGAACAATTTGCCATTCCTTTTCCCCAAAACAGATCCTAGATAAAATACCTGTTAGTTTTTAAATACTTACTTTTTGGTCAGCTTCAAAGTAATTTGGTCTTTCTGTCTTTTTTCTTTCTGTTGTCAGGTTGACAGTAGGCTTGATGGCACTTGGGACTCGAGAGAAAAGACTGTGGCCTTCAGCTTTGATTACTGCTACTGGTCCGTTGATCCTGAAGATCCAAAGTATGCATCTCAGGAAACGGTAAGTGATGCTGTTCTTCACGTCTCTGTTCCCACCCTGTTTTGTCCTTTATATTCACATCTGCAGGAAGAGACTGAGACACAGGATAGATGAAATTTCATTTTCTTTTCTGCCCCCATCTTTTTCTTATTTGTAATACCATAGTACTTGGTCCTTTTGTCTTAGGTAGGAGCAGTAGGACTGCAATACCCTTGTCAGTCCACTGATGTGCACTTTGGTTAGATATTCAGTTTTGGTAGTGATCATTAATTGTGATGATCTGAGGACTTCAGCTTAGCAATGAGAATTTGGAGGCAGGGAGGGGAATCGGATTCTAGAGGGAGAAAGCTCCAAGGTGAAAGTAAAAGTGTTGAGGTGATGCTGTTGAAAGGACTAACAGTGAAGTAATCACATCTTTAACAGTAGTAAATTCTACTTATAGTGTATTTTTTCTGAGCACTTTTTCTTGCTAAAGCATCAGAAATCTCTTATAACTAATGGCGACTTCTCCTAGTTTGAAGATCCAACGTTTGACTAAGAAAGTAAGTTGAAGGAATTGGTATTAAAATAGGATAAAACTGCAAATTTTTGTTAATAAAGAAGGAATTATTAAATCTACTACAAATAAATAAATATCATGCGTGGCAAAGCTATCCAAAGATTTCTCTATGCATGCATGCAATCATATATGTCGGCATTAAAATAAGTTTTTACTGCTCTTTTGTCTTCAGAATTGTATCTTATTTCATTTTCTTCTGTTGTCAGTACAGTTGTTCCTGAAATTCCAACATGTATAATTGTGTTGCTTTTCGTGGAAGGTATCACTTAAAACTGAGATAGTCCTGTCAAATATGTATTTCTGGTTGTGATGAGAAAAGGATTGTTTTACTTTTGGGAGTCAATATTTGAAAAACTATCAAATTTGGCAATTACCAGAAAAATAAGTCAAATTTTTGATTGTGCTATGTTTCCTGCTTGGTGCAGCAGCATGGAAGAGATTTTGGGAACTTGGGAAGTGTGTATTTAGTGTTTAAAAACCAAAGTTGTCTTTCTAAAGTACTCGGCACAAGATAAATTTCCATTTTAGGGACTACAAATAACAAATCTTTATGTGTTGAACTGTTGGGGTTTGGGAGTTTTTCCCCGCTTTATATTATCTTTTTTGCTTATTTGGATTTTATGTTCTTCATGAGGTTTTCTCATAACGCACTTAGAAACGTCCTTCTTAGAACTGTTGACGATACAGTTGGCTTTCTAGCTGAAATGGTTTAGCAGATGAAATGTTGATAAGATAGCCTGCCAAGTCAGCTTTGTCTCTACTCAATAAGAAAAATTATCAGAACTGCCAAATGGAAAACATAAATATTGGCTACAAAGTGTAATATTTTGTTCTTGTTATTAAATACAAGTGCAACTGAAAAAGAATGTAAAATGCAATATAAACAGTGCAGCTTTCTTGCTGGGGGTGAGTAGGTATTTCGGACACCGTGGTGAATCTTATGTTATCATACAGTATAGTTTCATCCAATAAAAACACTGAAGGGGAAACAAACTTGCTGGCCATCAAAAATTAAGTAATGGGCCATAGTTTCCTTACTCGTGCCTGATGCTGGCTGAAAGGACATTCAGTGCTGTTTCGTGTAAGCATTGGGTTCTTGAACCTCTGACAGACCTCTTCCATGANCTTCCATGAGTTAAGAAAAGTTTAAAGGTGGACTGGTGCTTTGAGAAGCCTGGAGTCATGAGTGAATTTCTTGTGTGTTTTACCTGTCTTGGTGATTGTAGAACCAGGAAAGTGTACTTTAAATGTCCTTGAGAAGAGGGCTGCTGGAATACTCCAATCTTACCGGGCTTTTGTGTATTTATCTGCCCCCTTACACTGTATGAATGAAGTTTATTGTACTAATTCCATGTTTTGAGTCATTACTTCAGTGCTGAGCTTGAAGTTTCTAAGTTTCCTTACAGCAATGATACTATCAGCAGCCAAAGGAGGTTTGGTAACACTGACATCCAGTAAAAGCTTTCTTTCATGAGCTGACCTTGGATTACTTTTTCCTTGAAGATGTCCTGCCAACTGTTATCATACCTGACTGGTGTATTGGTTGAGGATGAAAAGTAGATTAAAGTATCTGCCTTCAGGTTCATTTTTGTAGAATGCTGTCTTTTAGTAAACTGTCGGTTTTGGTTTGTGGTGGTTTGTTGTTTTTTTGTTTTGTTTTGGGTTTGGTTTTTTTTTTCCTCCTCTGGATGGACATACAAAAATGAAGTCCTAACAGTTTCTTCAATTGTTAAGGATTCTGTGACAATAAAACAATAGTGAAAGGG
>WEKW01011425.1:0-32151 GCA_013389905.1 Sula dactylatra
CAAACAAAAAACCCAACCAAAAAAACATGAATACCATTCTTCCTCGTTAGGCTGTATATAAAACACAAGGTGCCAAGTACACTTGCAGGGTGCTAAAATAGCTCTTGACAAGCCTCATTCCTGGACCTCTTTGATGTCACCTTTCCAAAGATTTCTGCTCCTCCTAGTTTCTCCCTATTCTTCACTGCTGTTTGTCCTCCTCCTGGGCTCATGCTCCAACATACATTCAGTGGTCCTACGCACATGGGGAGACCGAGACAACTAAAAGCGCTATAAATCAATTTCTCTTATAGCAAAGAAACCAAGATGAGAAACCAAGTACAGATGAGCCAGTAACAGTCTTTCTGTGCCTTATAATGTGAGAACTTAGAAGATTTTAACTGTAGTCAAAGAAAGCTTTAAAAGATGGAGGCTATCACACACCTTCTGAGGTAAATTTCTTGCTTTGGAGTTATTCTAACCACAACAGTACTTCCCTAGAAATCAGTGACTCTTTCCTCCCACAGTGTCTGGTCCCTTCAAGTGTCTCCTACAGCTTTCTCTGCTGACATGGGTGTAACTAAAAAAGTCAGTAGATGAACAAATTCTGCAGCTAGCATTGTTCAATCACAAAAGGAGAAAACAAATTCCTCAAATAGTCAAGAACACAACACAAGAGGAAAACTTCATTTGCTGTGAAGGCTTACGATAGAGAATACTGTTTAAGGAAAGGAAGGGAGGACCAAACTGGCTCTCATGTACTCAAATGTAAATCTCTCATTTGCAAAGCCAAGTCATTTCCGTTGCAGAAATAGATTTGTGCTGGGAAGACCAAACCTGGAGATAGCATCATAGGTGTGGTACCTTTTTTTGTGAGTGGATATTAGAGTGTCTGCAACATCTGTGCTTTCACTAAAATGTGAATAGAAAAAGGAGTGCCTTCGAGCAAGCAGACAATGGAGTTTGACCACCAAACACCCATAAATATGTCAAACAATAGGATGAGACCTTGCTTGCCCTCTGCTTCTCAGACAGAATTGCAGGGCGGACTGGCAGGAGCTGACTTCTTAAATTTTCAGAACAGTAACTCCGTACTTCCTCCTATGTTCACTCCCATTGGAAGTGCTCCCTGTAAGATGCTTACCAGACCATCTCACTGACCTGAGTCTGATCAAGTGATCAGAATAGTCTCTTCAAACCTTTAACAGCAGGAAGTGGATAAATTCAAAAGATGCCTAGGTCCTTCATCAGCCCTCCCATGTGGATGTCAGGTGCATATAAGGAAACACCCAGGCAGTGTGCAGAACTGAAAGTATGATGTCACAGCTGAAACAAAGCTGTTTTCCTTGGTATTTGGCACATATTTTAAATAAATAGTNAGCCCTCACTGCTGAGAGGCTCAGCAAGGTTTCCTCCCAGTCAGTGCCAACAAAGGTTACAGAATGTACTCAGCTGAAATATTTCAAAATATTTCCCCCTGCATCACTCAAAGCTACAAAAAAGTTTCTAAGCACACAAACAGGGTGTTCATTCCTAATAGTACTTGCCTTCTGATAAACTAAATATCTTAACCACACCACTGGACCTCATCACATCCACAATATACGGACATGAGCTGGAGACCATCCACCCTGTTTGAAGTTATTATCTCCTCACCTAAAAGTTGAAAATAAGCCAGAGAATTGCCTTCCACACCCCTAACTTCACCACAGCAATGGACTCCCACTGTTTACTTCCAGACAGAGTTTGGATGAGTCTCAGTGGGCTTGCTGTTTACAGGGAAAATGGCAAAGTTCATAAGGTTCCTCATCTCCCACACATCTATAATTACCCTGTTTTCTGCAGTTTGGGCAGATGAGGGCTGAATGTTAGTTCTTTCCAACAGTTCTATTTTCAACCTAGCATCATCTTTTGGCAGTAAAATATGTCAAAATTGGAAACCATCCTGTGTCAAATGACATCTAATTTGCCCTAAACAAAGGAGAAGAGAACTTATTCACCTTTCCCAATTGCTTCTGCACATCTTGTCCTTATAAAGGGTCAAGAGCACAGAGTTGTGCTCACTTATATTAGCTGAGAATCCAGCCCAAAAGATATACCTCTACACCTGACATACCTTTTCACTTGAGCATTGAGCCAAACCTGAGCTGCCATCCACATCCAAAAAAGAAAGAGATCCTGGAGACAAGACCCTGTTTTTCATGTCATCCTGCTTTTTTTTTTTTTCTTTTTCTTTTAAAAAAAAGGAAGGAATAACACCCCATTTTCTTGCAAAAAGAATGCCTCCCGTCTTACTTGTCAAAGGCATATTTGCAATGGTGGTAATGCTTGTTCTGACCATCTCCTCAACTTTTTTGGTCCTGCCTTCTTCTCTCAAAATATGCTTCTCATCTCCAGCACCCCAATCTCTCAGTTTACTCTATGAATCCAAGGAAATGCCTCAGTCCAACCAGACTAACTACTTTGCTGTGCTTTACCATTTTATGCTTTTGGCAGCAGCCTCTATTGTTTCAGCCCTCACTAAATAAAGATGTTTTTAACTGCGCCCTCATTTAGCTTCAATGGAATTTCAGTTGTTATGCCCACCAGTTTGAAAGAGGCTCACAGCAATATTCACATTTATTAGCTGGAACCAATAACAAACTAAACACTTGTCATTTTGCATTGCAGCTCTGATCCTATTTTCTTTCTTACTCAAAGAAGCTATTAAAAAAAATCAGATATTAGAAAGAAAAGTTCAGTAATGGCTCATGAATAGTGATGTTTTTGTTATAGAAGGGGTTTGAGGTTTTTTGGGTTTTTCCCTCCCCCCCTCCTTTTCTTATTGTCACTGAAATGCTTGACTGCTTTTTCCATTGTATTAATTTATTTTTTATTCATTTCTCAGATGTCTATCAGTCTATCTGGGATGCTGCCAAACCACCAGAGAAAACTGGCCAAGAAAGAACAACAAGAGAAGAAGAAAAAGAAAAAAAAAAAGTAAAAAAGCAAAATCCCCAGAAAAGGTCACCAAATATTTAAGCTCACAAGATCCAAAACAATTCCCTGCTCTACCACAGACCTCTTCATTGACTATGGGCAAGTCACATCAATCTACCAGTTTTGTCTTTCCATGGATATCACTCTTTCCTTTTTACCACACAGTCTGTCTTCCACAAGAAAGAAACCAAAATTCTTGGGAAAGGAAGAGTAGAGAGCTTACCCACTCATGGTTCAGTAGAAAATACCATATATCTTTCTTGTGAGTCTGCCCCACAGATCACTATATCAAAATGGAAAAGTTTGGCATTTGTATCCTAATTTTGATAACTAATTTTCCCTTTCTATAATAACTCTGTTATTATAAAAAGCAGGGGCAGGGTGGGAGGGGAAACATATCTTCCTGGAACTCAAAACTGGGACTGGAACTCAAAGCAAAATGAAAAACCCGAATAACTAATGTAAAGGTGGATTTTAAAAATTATTCATTGATCTCACACATTCCAGCCAAAATAGTTTTTCTTTAATTGACAGCATTTCCTTTCTTTCTTTTTCTTTCTCTTTCTTTTCCCCTACGAAGTTGGCAGAACTCGGAATAATTCTTCTGAATGACTGTCCAAATGCCTCCCAGAAGTATTTAGAGCAAGAAATACTATACATTAATTTGTTCTGTTTAGTTAGGCATGAATGGAATATTCCTAGTTTGATGTATTATATTTGTTCTCAGTGGAAAAGAGCCTGCTCCTAGAAGTGGTAAACAAAACGTTTTTTTTCTTAGGAACCAAAGCCACATATACCCCTACTAATCTGTGGAAAGTACGTATTGTGCCCCAGCTGTTACTCTATGGCTCCAGAGGAAACAAGAAGCATACTAGGAAATGAAATGGTAGTCAAAATAAAAAAATAAACCTTCTTTCTGAAGTATACAGCGTATTTAGGTAACACATGTAATTATACAAATGTGAAGATAAGGAAAGCCCAGGGATACGAATAGGCCAACAGCGTGGGATAATTCATAGCCAGTAGCCTAGAGGGATGTGTGGGACATAGAAAAAGAGTTCAATAAAAAAATGTGATTTACAGACCTCATCTTTCAAAGGCTAGCATTCCCTTTTGACCATGAAAACTGGGTAAGTACATTCTCCCACACACTTAAAGAGCCTGTGCTTGCACATATTAGCATCTGTGCATGAACTAGCACTTGAAATAGGATTAGATCTTGCACCACCAGAATTTACAGGTCCCAACGCGTTCCTTTGATACAAATCAGATTGACATCACACATGCACAGTAGCCTGTGGAAAGCAACTAGTCTGCTCCAGCAAAGAAAAGGAAAAATACAGGTTCTTTTGTATGTATACCTGTGTGGACTTCTGCACAGAGCTTGAAAAGAGGTCTGGGTAAAAGTTTACCAGCAAATATGCAAAATTATAACTCCTTTAAGCATAAGCATTTTCAGTCCATGCTAAAAATGACAATGGAGATGTTAATACTACCCTGTCTATAGCTAAATCTCACTGTCTTAGGTTTTTCTAAGGGACCTATTACACTGGTATCTAAGTACCAGCAATGAAAACACCATTCTCAAATAATTTGAACAATTTTAAAGCCAATTTTCTTGTCAGTTCTACACAAAATGAGTGTTCTTCTGTAGAGCCCTTAGAAGTTTTTTAAAAAGCATGGAATTTATACTGTGCAAAAGGACTCGTCTCCTGCACACAGCAGGCCAGCTCACATCTCAATGGCCAGTAAGTGAGTCTAGAAGGAGAAAAAAAAAATTAAAAAGAAAATTTTTTTTAAAATCTGCATTTCTTCAGGAAGTGAAGGGTTTATCCCAAGCAATAGATAATTCTGTCCACTGTCCTTGCCTGACTGACAAGAATAAGGTCCCAAATAGAAAGTGCCGCTAGAGGCACTTATCCCAGCCTAACTCCCCAGTTCACCACACATCAGTAGAAGACATTCAGAGCGTCACCAAAAAGCCAGACCCAACCTGTAGCAAACTTACTGTTGCTCCCTGAGGAAAACACCATGGTTCTTCAAGCAACACTACGGTCTCACCATCAGGTTACAGTACATAAATTGCTGCATTTATGAGTTTACCACTCAAACATGGTCATTCCAAATTTCAACCCTGGACTGCCTTGCAAAAGATGGACCATTGGCCATCCATGAAGTGAAGGAAGAAGCAAGAGGTCCTCACAGGAAAATACAGGCTTATGAAACCTTATCAGAGTTAGGCTGAGCTGGCTCTCACATTAAAATTGCCAATCCTGCAACTTTCAAGTTTCATTTTTGGTCTCAAATAAAAACTGAAATGGATGTCTTTACAAGGTACCCACTAGGGCATCCTGAGGACTTTTCTCTTTTCACTCCAACTGCACCTCATCTCTAACCTGCCATGGTTTTTAATTTAAAGGAATGTATTTTGAACTCATTGTGTCTGGAAACACCTGACATCAATTAAGCCATAACACAGCCTGCCAGCTGGCTAGAAAAGATTAAACCAACCTGGTGACATAATCTTAGCACCTGTTGCCATGGGACTGTAGTCACAAAAATGGATGAGTGAAGTCACTCAAAACGCTTCGTATCTCTGAACTTGCACTCTGGCAAGAGGCAGCTGAAATACATGCTGGGAATCTGATCAGTCACCCTCCAGACCCAGGCAGGGCCCCACAGAAGTCAGCAAAACACCACACAGGCCCTCAGGTCCTGCCTTTCAAACTGAACGGGCTCCAAGATGAAGGCAGCCATCCTACTGTTTACAATAATACCATATAGGCTTCAAAAGAATGGTGGTCTGACGTTAACAGGCTCTGGAAACATGAGCTCATCTATCATTATGGCCATTAGGCTGAAGACATCTGGCTGAGAGACAGCAGGGAGAAAGGAGGGAAACACAAAAAGAGGGAAAAAACTGCATGGATATTATCATTAGTACATGGAGGAACCAATATTGTAAGGTGTTTTGTCATGTGTCTGAGGTATAGAACAGCTGCTTAGCTAATAGCATTATACAGGATCATGACAGAAAAGAGCATTAGCAATATTATAGTGTAGGAAAGAAAAGAATTATGGGCTGCATATTTTTTCCCAAAGACTAATATAATGAAAAGGGTTCTGCTGAAGCCACTAAGGCACCCTTCAAATCACATATATTACAAATCAGCAAAGCCCTGAGGCATCATGTTTATATAGACACTTTAATTTAAAAAAAAAATTCTCACTCTTTGTTTCTGAGTAGAGATTCAATTACTGTGAGCTTTAGAGTCTGAATAATATGAAGCATAAAACTGAGTTTTGTCCCCAAGGTATCTCTCACTTGTGGACCATTTAAATCACCTAGTTGCATGAAGCAGACAAAACAAATTAAGCCAAAAAAGCAAGAAAATTAGTCTTTTATCTGTGAAATCTGATACAAACTGTGAAATGGAGAAACACACAAAAAGCACTTGGGTTATGAAGCATCATGAAGCCTTCATCAGCTGTACTTCTACCTTTTCCCTAATTCTATAAAGCTCTCCACAGAAAGGCAGGAAATATTTTATTACTGGAACTATTTGACAAGCTGATCTTAATACCCTCTCACTGCCTAGGTGAATCAGTGCCAAACTAGAGCATAATGAAATTTCAAACATAATGCAGTTGGGGTTGATTACGATGACAGCTATAAAGTTCATTGCGACTGTTCTGTAACTGCAAGTTCTTTTTTCCTTTCTTTTTTTTTTTCCTTCTTTTCCTTTTTTTTAATCAGATTAGAGATTGGCCACTAAAGCCTTGATTCTATACCTGAGCAGAGAGGTGCACACAGTGCTCTTGCTACCTCAGTTTAGCTCAGCTGAGTTTAGCAGAGTCCAGCACAGAAAAGTGCACCAACAGCAAGTTAAAGGAAAGAAGCCAAAGGATTTGAACTTCCCTAAAAGCCTAGGTTTGCAGATCTGGGGGTTCCTTCAGTCCCTGTCATATGCTGCTATATCAATACGGTAGAAATCCAATTGCTTCCTTACCCAGCCCTTTTACAGCAAATGTTCAGCTACTGCATTGTCACCTGAGGCAGTTCTGCCACACTTGTGTGAGTAACTTTTGTAGCTGTCATTGGAAGGAGAGGAAAATGGTAGAACTTTTTTCATCAGTAACACTGAACCACATAAAATCCAGTGCGCAGGCTCTTAAACTTCAACAAGGATTGCACAAACATTAGAATAAAGCCAGATCACCATGGAAGCAGCCAAAGTTATGGGTTTCAAAGAGTTCTCAGAGACAGTCTGATACCTGCCTGCTTCGTGACAAAATGCGGATTCACTTACCTGAGTACAACAGCATCCAATGTCACTTTACGCATCTCTGCCAATTACATTAGATACCCCCCTTGACCGTTGAAGGCTCATTTTCCTTGGCCACCCAATTCTCTTTCATTCTGCAACTGTTTTTTAAAGCTTTTCTCTTTCTACATTATCAAAATAGCTTTCTCACTGGAACTTAGAGAAATAAAAATCCTGGGAGTAACTACCTTCTCATCAAACCACACAAGACTCTTAAAATAATTGCAAAAGCCCAAAGTTTCCAGCAAGATAGATATTCAACACATAGAGGCTGTGGGGTTGAGCAATGCAGTTGTTCTCACAACTACTCAAGTTCTGCAAGCATAGGGCAAACCTGTGTACAACGTTACCTCTGCCTGTCTGTGCTGTAAATTTTCCAATGCACCTGTGCACTTTTTCCATAGGCATTACAAAATCCAAGTCTGGTCTGGCATATGCTGAAGTCAAGAACCCTCAACACCACCAGAGAATGCTGGACTGGGCCCAACATGTATAAACAAATGTATTACCTTCTAGGTAAAATGAGATCCTGGAGATTTAGGGTAGGGGAAAGTAATAAAAAGCAATGGACAGATCTGCCAGGATGGACTTGCAGGCATTGCCCAAGACTGCAGGTCTGGTCACTCCAGGAGCCGACAAGCAGGCACGTTATACTTAGAGTAAACTGCAACATGTCCCTGTGACGTGGCCAGTACCCATTAGCCTCAGATAAATCCAAACAAATATTGATTGCCCATGGCCTGAAGCAGGAAATCAGTGCAAGACTTTGTTCTTGAGCATGTCAAGAGCTTTCCAACCAACTTTTTGCACTATACCGGTACGCTGCAATGATTGGAAATGAACTTTCTTAAAAGTCTCTGTGCAGTGCTCTCAAGCTATAAAGGATTCTGCTAACAGTCCTCTGAGGCCAGCTGAATGTCACTTTATACTGCTTCAGAGGTGCAAAGCAGCCTTATCTGGACCAAAAGCATGGCCGTCAGGTCTCCAGAGCTGAAAGGCTGAAGCACTAAACCACTCTGTCTTGCCAGCCACTATAAAGAGTCATTTAATTTAACCAAACTCATTTAAAATAGAGCTTGATAAAGAACAGGACCAGATTATTTAATAACAAAAATGGAACTATTCCTCTGGGTTGGATGACAGTCCAACATTCCTGCAAGAGAGAAAAATGGTAAAATGTTTAATAAAATTTACAGCATTTCATTCAGATAAAAGTTAGAGGATGCTCAATTTATGGGTGATATTTGGCTCAGTGCAGCAATAAAAGTCAGGTCAATAAGTGATTCTTTTTCCTAACTTGGAAAAAAATATTTTGACTAAAGAAAGTATCACCATAAACCACATATAGGCAGAAAAAGGAGTCCCCTGATAGAAAGGCAAGCACTGAAAAAATAGCAAAAGGTGGCTTTCTTTTAGGTATCTGGAAAATGTCAAAGCAAAGCAAATTACTGATGTAGTCTCTGTAAATAAAATATTGTCTTGGAAAATATGAACACTGAATTAGAAATAAGTCAGGATGTCATTCCCTGGCAAAGAAGCTGGTCTTTTTAATTAAACACACTTAGCATGGTCATCGGTGAGCATGCAAGCCTAATTCAATTAAATGGAATGCTTCAAACTTCAGAAAATCCTGGAAGAAGGAAATAACACCAAAAAAAAAAAAAAAAAGGAGCTTTAGAAAAGTGTTGAAAGATTTTTGCAGAGTAGCCATGGAGAGCTGTCTGTCTAATGGGGGAGAAAGGAGGTACAGAGGATTTTAATGCAGAACTCATCACTGGAGCATGCTCATCTTCTATGCTTCTCAAACACTTTCTAACAAGGTACTGAAAAACCCTGAGTGAATTGTAGCTAATACTTCAGTTAATATGGAAGAAAAACTTCTGCAAACTTAAATGGCAGCAAAGTGAGCCCTAAGTCTTTTAGACTCTTTGTAATGGTTTGCTCTTTACTTTATCCTGCTAGCAGCAGAATTCCATTTAGGTCCTGCACTGTATGAGGAACTGAATGTACCTACAGTAAGAAATAGCACTCTGGCCTAAAAAGGTGACAAACTAGAGCTAGAGGGAAAAAAGCTGTATGAAAGATAGGATTCGCCCGATTTTACAACTGAAAACCATGGCACAGACAGATCAAAAGAGTTGCCCAGGGTCACGTGTACTCTGGTATAGCCAAAAATGAAATCCCACTCTCCACAGTTCCATGCCAGTGCTTTAGCCTTGGACTATCATTTCACTGTTAAAAAAAAACCCAAAACAAAAGAATCAAGCCCTGGCATATCCCAGCAGTGAGCTAAAGCATCCCATTCATGTGACAGACAGGCAAACTGAGGGAAAGGACAATTAAAGGTAATGAAATCTGTCAGAGGCTCATTTGTTTTGAAAGGCAGGTCACTGATTTAGGTGGTTAATTCAGGAACCCACTCAAAAACTCGCAATCCCATAAGTCACTCTCAGTGCACTCTTATTACTGCAGTGTTTTGCACTGCTGCTGTACAATCCCACTGTATTTTTTTTAATTACACCATTGCTCTCTGCAGACATTCCCCTGGTTCCTAGGGTGGAATTACTTGAAACTTTAGTAAATACCCAATGCCAAGAAGTAATCTATTCCATTTGAACTGGAAGCAGAATAGCCAAGTAGGAGCATGACTCAAGGCTCCTCTGACTAAAGAGAAAGAGAACAAGGAGATGTAGAAAACCACAAAGGGAAACTTTCTGGTTCACCTGTACCAAACAAACTTATTTATGAAACAGGTTGGTTGTAAAGATTTCATGCCAAGCTCTAGCAGGCAGCTGCCTTGTATTAGGGTCAGGCTGCAAGTGTAGTTATAATGAAGATGGGGAATGGTCCAAACAGCATTTAGAAAGTTGGGAAGTTACTGCTTTCCCTTCTGCCTGAAACACAGATATAATTGTCCTGAAATGCACACGTGTGGAGGCACAGGTCCAAACTCATGTGTTCTTCCTCCCTGAGGTCATAACCATGCCAGACACCACATCCCTTGAACTACTGCATTTATCAAAAACATTCTTCCATAATAAAAATAAAAAAATGTCAGTTAAGTTTTGGGGCTTGGATTTTTTTTTCTTTTTAAGGACTACAGAGTAAACAATGAGAATAACAAGCTTGAACACAGTATAAACATTGAAGTGGATAGACCATTGCCTGGCAATAATCACAGTATGAGAGAAGCCTCCCTGGCTCTCTGGGAACCACCCTGAGGTTGGTTTGTGTCAGCCTTGAAATTTTGTACACATGCCCCAAGTCCTGCAGTTCTCAAGAAATCACCACTTGTAATTGCTGATTTATGACCATAGCCTTTGATGAACAGATTCACTACGCAAAGAAGATTTACTGTATGTTTCCTGCTTAGGGAATTTCTATTTTTAAGAAATCAAAGTAAAAGGAGGATATAGATGGATTACAGTCAGCCACCATAGAGAACAATACCATTCTCTATCTCGTTTGTCTCATGCTGTTATCCAGTGGACTTCACAGCATACTGAACAGTCCCTCAATGTCATTAGGGTAAGTTGTCGTAGAAATTGGATACTTAAAAGTGTTACCCTTCAACATGAGTTGCAGTTTGGCAGATGAAATATTGAGAATCTTAAAGGAAACAATGCAGCAGAACTAGGCCACTAAATACCAACTGCCATCTGAGGTAAAGACGATGTAAAGTCTGCCAGTTACAGCCGAGACATAAGTTGCTTTATGAAAAGTCTGAATTCACATTTGTTTGCCTTAGGATGATGATGTGTGGGGTTTTTTTTTATTTTAGTGATGGCATTAAATATAATCCCAAAGCAAGCAACACACCAGAATACAGCAAACAATCAGTTCACAGGTACCAGGTCTGGCTCTCTGTGTCCTAAAATGTCAGAAATCAAAAAAGGATTTTAACTTCACTTTAATCAGGATCCCAGACATGACACAATGAAGTTGTTGCTTGCAGATGTGTTTTCTGAAGAGAAACAACAAAAAAGCTTTATATATAAATGACCCCATTCACTATTAATCCCCTTGCATTCACAAAATGAGGATGAGTTGGCCAAAAACTGGAAGATGCTCCACTTAGCCTAAATTTGAACCTGAAGCAAGCAGGATGTTGCTACTCAATACATCTACCACCCCTGAAAACTTTCCAACTCACTGATTACATTTGTACTCTGGGAACAACAAAGGGACAAACAACAATAGGCAGCTAGGCTAGAGAAAAATTACCAGTGATAAAATACGACAGGTGATCACTCTTATGGTCCAAGCTGTCTTGGCTACCACTTCTCTCCCATTGTTCAAAACCACAGGAAGATTTATTCAGGAGGAAAGAAAGTCGTAACACCAAGTCCCTGAAAGGCCAAGATGAGCCAGTGGGAGAGATTTGGTGAAATAATAAGAAAGAAAGGGAAATAAAAATATCCAGGTGGGGAAAATAGAATTTTTACTTGTGTATCAACTTTTCCATTTAACACCACTAGAATATAAAGATGTAAAAATCACTGATTTCTTTAAAATTTTCCACAGCTTGAGTGTCCCATGTCAAATATAACAGTTCTTTCCTGCACAGGGAGTCAGTGAGGGTGACATCGCTCCATAGTTACTCAGAGCCAAGGTGTCAGAAGCTGCTGCTTTGTTTCATGCACATGCATTGTGCACTGTACAAACTGGCTGCAAATAGTTCAAGACGTGAGTTAGGTAAGAGACATTTCCCAAAAGCAGAAAAGAAAGAACCACTTCTATACACTTGACATCTAAATAACCTCAGGGTCAAGCAAACCATCTCATCTGGATTCAAGGACACTGGTTTAGAATGAAGCTTTCTACAGTCCTCATATTCTATTAATAAAGAAGGAAGCTTGTGAAGTTAGCTGTCTCTGAGATATAGGTTAAGTATAAATTCAAAACTACTCATTTTGTTTTAGTTCCCTTTTTTGGTGCAAGGCTATCAGAGCTTCTACACTTCAGTACAGAAAATCTATTTTATTTTTATATATTTCAGTATAGATTCAGAAATTAATATTTAAGCCTAAAAGTTAAACAACATAACTAAAATCACAAATTCAAAAACATTTAAAATAAATATTTCAATTAAAGATATTTTATTTGAATAACTATTCTGGTAGTGTCACAATAAGAAGTGGTAGAACTGATCTGACACTTTTTTTAATTTCCGAACTGCATGAAATCTTGATATTTCAGCTTTTCATTTCAGATTGGAATTTTGTTCTGAAAAAACAGAAGTTCCAATGAAAGAGAAATTCTTATCCCTGAATAGACTGGATTCACTTTTTCTTGGGTAAGCAACATGCGCACGATTATTATGTTGTTCTGCTTTTCCAAGGACCGTTTCTGACATGGGGTGTACTTTATTATACAGCCAGCCTCAGGACTTTGCCTTGACACAAAGGGAACCCGGAGCTAACTCGATTAGCACAACCTTGTGAAAAGGTAGTCGTTAAGTATCACAAGACAAATATGGGCAGTAGAACTTTGTAAACAGTGCTTACCCATCCTCAGACATGGAAGAGACTAGAAATATCCATAATGAAAGAGAAGACACTGAGAATAAGGTTGGGCCTGTACATACATGTGCCATTCTTGCATTTAAGAGCTCCACTGTAAATACAGAACTCAAAGCTATGTAGGTGGTTAGTGTTTTTCTGGGAAGTTGAGTCACTCTTGTGTCAACATTTCCAGAAAAGACCTCAACTCTAGCTCAATAAACTGCCACTGTGTATGAAGACATACATTGCACCAATTCCACAAAAAGGCAATTTCATTAAAGAACACACTGAAAGACAAATCTAAATGATCAAGCTTTTTCTGTTAATTATAACCCATTGAAAACATGTATCAGGTTTTATTTCCTGGAGATTATTTATTTAGTTTAGTATTTTGATGGCTGGATTTTTGCTACCATCCATTAAGTAGTATATTCCTTTGTGATAAGCTTTTAATAGGTTATTTACAGAACTCTCAGCCCCAGAATTTCAGAAAGCTGTCTTGGTCCTTTAATCCAGCTGATGTTTCCATGTTGTAAAGTTCTCTTTACCAGAGGGACTCTGACAACACTCCCTCTGGATTTTATTTATTCCTTTCTGCTGGGTAAAGGGTCACCCAAGCAAGACCCTCCACTTACTCCTCATGACATACAGGGAAAAAGAGGAGGTTCTGTGATACCAGGGAATGCAATGGCCAAATCCCAGAGCAGATTTCCAAAAAGCCTTATGAAACTCATGACCAATGACTATTCTTACCCTGCCACTCTCACACACAACAAATAATACCTTATTCGTTTCGTAGTGCTATTTCACAGTTCCACACGTTAAACAAAGCACTGTGCAGGCAGGTAGTGGCTCTTCAGCATAGAGCAACCAACCAGACATTTTAGGAGCAGGTTTCTAAAGAGAAGCAGGAGAATCAACCTGCAGAAAGCAACCCATCTTTATGATTAAAAACAAACTTTGGTCAGTATTTGTGTCTATACTATACATCAATTATAAAGAACTGTGTCTGTGTAGAGAACTGCCTACAAGTGCTGCAGTTTAAACATCTCAAAAAAACCACAGGTCAAAACACTCCTGGTTAAGTCATGTGGGGCAAACCATCAGATATCCTTCACCCATTTCCTTTGGTCAGCCCCGGAAACAAAGCAGCAGTGAGAGCTATAACATCCACATGCCGCTTCCTCTCTCGCAGGTTTTACTGTCAGCTCCCCTGACCACACAAAGAGCCACCACATTATGTACATACATCTATTTAAGTCTATCTTTGGAAATAATGAACTAGAACTCAGTTGATAGTTTGTTCCTCACAAACACCGTAATTAGGCTAAGACATATTTCCTGGCTTTGACAGATGAAGTACATGGCGTGTCTGAAAGCAATAGCTGCAAAACAATCATGGTCACAGTTTACAAAAAGTACCTCAGAGGAAAATGACATTGATGGCTACCAAATGAAACGATACAGGCTTGATTTGTCTCTCAGCTGGAAACATTTAACGGGAGAAGCGAGAGGATTTTTCACTAGAGTCTCCACTTGTGGCAAACAGGAGGGAGAAGTGGGAATATAACACTAGTTCACGAAGACAACATACCAAAAGCTACTGGTACAAACCAGTGACACAGTAACAAAAAAAATCAGAAGAGTGATAAACAATCCCTCCCCCCAGATGATATATTAAAAGTGTGGTAGGCCTGAAATTCCTTTACAAAATTTATAAAAATAAATCCTTTCAAGAAAACTTGCCCACTGCTTTCCATATTTCCACAAGGGAAGAGCCTCTTCGTGCATTGGGTTTGGAATGGAGACAGAATTTCTTCATTATTTTGAGATTAAGAAAACAAAAGGGTCAATTTATAAGTTTTGTAGAATAATAGAAACTTGCTAAGTAAGTTTGTCATATTGGAAATACTACTACCCAGTGATTTTTTTTCTCTAGTTTTGCCAAGACAGCACAAGCATATCTGGGAGTCAAATAATGAAGATTTCCACTGGAAGCCAGTGGGCCTTGGATCAGGTACCTAACATCAACCACATGGGCAGACCTTGGCCCCATGCTCAGGGAGCAGAAGACAACACTGCTCAGCTGTCCCTACCCGTCAAGGTACATACACACATCTCACACAGGGCAAACACCAATGATTCTACAGGAAAATATAAGTACTCCTGTGTGTTGAGACAAGAGCTTAAATGGATTATGGACTTCAAGACAACAGTCTTGTATTGACTTGTCTCTAACACAAAATCCTGCTTCTCTGCCTGATAGATTTATCCCCTGGTGTTCACAGGATTGGTCCCTCTTTCTAGCGACTACACAGTTAGTAAGTCAATAGGCTGATCTGTTTAAGGAAAATCAAGTAGCACAAGCAGGAATAATTTGGAAGGAAAAAAACCTTCATCTTCCAGAACAATGGCAGTGCTTCAGCTAACCATGCGAGATATGAATGACAAAGGGCAAAGCCATCCAAAGAAAAGTTGTGCATGCACAAAATGCTATTTTGCAGAACACCCACTCATCATTTTTATTTAAGAAGCTCAGAGAGGCTATTGGTTATCAATGTATCAAAAGCATTTTCATTACATTAAAAAATCAAATGAAAATCAGGCCTAATACACCAAGCCTTCCAGACTGCAGGCTGCCATTCTCACCCTCTTGCTTCCAAAGACATTTACTCTCAGCTAAATATCACATTATTGGGATTTAAGTACAAAGCCAAGCCACAACATATAAATGCTCAAAGAAGTGAGCTGAAAGACTTTTCTCTGTTCCTGAAGGATTAGAAAATGTTGTTGCATGCCATTTCAAGCCGTTTCCCAGAAACGCGTTGTGATGTTGTCCACCAGATCCATTCCCTTCCACAACTTTTTTCTTTTCAAATAACTGCTAAGCCTCCTAGTATGCTTTTTGACAGTACTTTTTTTTTGTTATTGTTTTTAAACACACATTTCATTTATCATCCTCAGTGTTATACCCTGCTTAGGTGGGTAGACTTGTAAAACCTTCATAGCCATCAGAGCATGTGGCCTTAGCTGCCTGTAGCCTAGCTAAATTGAGCTAAGCCCCAGGGACTTCCAAGGAGTTCAAGGAAACATAGCTCTTAAGTAATCAAAATCTAGATTCACAAAGGTACTTAAGTGCATGCTAGAATCATTAAAAGCACCTTGTGTCCTATTTAAAGTTCAGTGCCTGCTTGGACACTTCTCATTAATCATACAGTGTACCCCAGTAAGGCAATTTCCTCCCTACAGGTCCAGAAGCAGAAAGCGCCCTGCTGCCAAGCACAGCTACGCTAGAGTGAGGTTAAACATCCAGCCAGACACAGTTGTGCAAGATGCCCTTACTCACCTCGGGGAGTGATTGCTCATGGATACAGTCCCAGTGCAGGTACCTGAGCAAGGTGCTCTCCAGTGTACAACATTCACAGCCTCGTGGCTGCCACTGGCTGCAGAGCCCCGGGGGACTGGCTGAGGCCACCAACACATACAGAGTGTCAGACCAAGGCCGGCATTGTGGGAGACTTGACTCAGCCTTTGGTGAAAGAGTGGCCTGTTAATTCATGTTGAAGGCTGTTAAAGGTCACCAACACAAGACTTCTGCTTTAAACCTCTCACAGAGCAAAGGGCGTCTTGTTCCCTTGCTCAGTGCCCACAAGGCCAAGGGATCACAGCAAGTGAAGCCGACATGCACACAAGCAGGCAACTGGTTTCAACTTTACACTAACTGTGGGGACCGCCACTAGCGATCAAATGGCATAGCTTCATTTCTAAGGACAACTAAGGGCTGGACAACAAATTTTGAGTTGGGAAACACTGACCAGTACTAAAGAATTCTGAAAAAGAGCTATTTGCAATAACAAAAATGAGACAAAGACACAAGCAGTCTCAACCTGGGAAGGCAGAGAGTTTAGCAATCAGACAGAAAAATACACACGTTGCTTCCTTCTCTCAGTAGGAAAATAATACTGTTTTTAAATATGCCCCAGAATTGCTGTTTTAAAATCCTCAAATAACCATAGTTAAAATGTTCCTCTCCAAAAAATCTGACACTGAGCAAGGCAAAATTGTTCTTTCTCAGGTTAGGGGAAAAAAAAAAAAAAAAAAAAAAAAAATTGTAAAAGGTTAGGGGAAAAAAAAAAA
The DNA here is from genome assembly GCA_013389905.1 of Sula dactylatra. NCBI lineage: Eukaryota > Metazoa > Chordata > Aves > Suliformes > Sulidae > Sula > Sula dactylatra. The sequence continues at coordinate 16,925 of WEKW01011425.1, forward strand.
AAAAAAAAGAAAAATTGTAAAATAGAAGATAGAAAGTTGAAAATTTGAAAAATTGAAAACTAGAAAATATTGAAAACTAGAAAATTGAAAAAGAAAAAAGAAATAAAGAGAAGGGGAAAAAAAGGCATTGGGGGGGGGAATTACCAAAAGAGGAAGTTAGCTTTTCAGATTAGATACAAATCTATCCAAAAGCTCGTTTATATCAGAGAATAGATGTGTAGGGGGGGAAAGGTAAGCACAGCATGAAAGAGCCCCACAAGAAAACCCTCACTCACTTTTGCAATAGTATAGAAATACAACCCTGGAAACATCTAGACACTTGCTTTTGCCATTAAGAAAATCTTATTGACCATTTTTAGTCAGTCTACAGATATATGGAGAGCTCATAATACTGGTTATCTTCATATTACATATAAACTTTATTGTATATAAACATTTGATAAACATCAGGAAGAAAAACAAACAGCAGAGCCAGGCAATAACTCACAGGAAAGACAGACAGTAATAGTATATCATCACCAGCAGAGTCCCAAGCCTAGCCCACCTGACTCACATCTAAGCAAGGCATCTGGGCAGTGCCGAACAGGCCTGCGATTTAGGATTTACGCAGGTCTGGAAGGAACATGAGGAAAAAGGAAAGTGTAAGGAAATCTCCCAAACCACTAATATCCTGCATGACATTTAACAGCAAATCATAAGCCTTCAACTCAAAGCAACCGAAAACTTGGGAAAAGCAACAAAATTTACGTTACTATCATCTTTCATATGCTCACATCATACAGACACATTTGTGAGACTGAGTCTGTAAATTACACAGTAGCAAGGAGCATCCTTCCTATCCTCTTAAGGCTGGGCCAGAGAAAAAAATCTGGTCTCAGCGCACCGCCATTGATTGCAGTGCTTTGAACAGAGGCCAGCCTGACCCAGTTAAGGGCCTGACACTGCTGTTATGCTCATACTCCCCTCAACATCACATTAAGTTGACTTTAAGTGTAGTGGTTTGCATCTTCAGAGACTAGAGAACTATGCATACATTCTGAACTCTTAGAAATTCAGACTATCTGCCATTGCAATCTGCAAGCACATCCCACAACACTTATTCACATAAGCAAACCCTTACTTCCACAGCTTGCCCCAAAGGAGTAAAGGGAGCTGTATGACAGAAGATGACAGGGCCCAAGTCTTAGATCATACATGGCCCTAGCTGAGACAGCTTTTAATTTCTCAAGTGTCACAAGGGTGAAAAGAAACATCCTTTCTGTGCAGACAAGAAGCAGAAGGTTGTAAACTGTTCTGTTACACAACTACAGTCAACACACATCAGATGTGTGAAGCAGAGTGGCACTTCTCATAACAATTAGCCCAAAGGTGATTGCAAATATTGCGATTGCCAGAAACAGGAACAATAGTGAGTCAGAGCTTCTACTGCTGTGTATTGGCAGCTGGTGCTCCAATGCAAACCAACAGACATAGCGATATGCTCTAAAACTTCTAGCTGTGTGTGGCAGTCACTCTTACCTCCTTTAGGGCTTTTACCTACTCAGGGCCATGGAGTTGCTGGCTTGTCAGACACACGTACCACCAAGCTCTGCTGAGAGACAGGAAGGATATCCAGGTACATGATGCTGCCTGGATCTCCCACAGTGCAAGTCACAATCCCACCAGAGCAAACTGAAGAATATAAGGACTGTTTTTAAGTCAGATGTGACTGCCACAGGACAGACAAGGGAAAGACACTGTGGATTAAATTCTGCCACTGTTCCAAGTGCCAGCACTAAATACGTGCTCTGCTGGGGATAAGGCTAACCTTCAGGCCTTTTTTAATCTCTCCTAGGTCTCTGCCTGCTAAAGAGGAAAATTCTCTCCTGCTGGGAGATTATATTAAGGAAAAGATCCCCTCTAGTCTCTTCCTTTCCCCCTAAACACCAATGGGACAGAGAAGGCGGCTGAGCCACAGATCAGGAAATCTTTGGTTTGTTATTCCGTTCCATTTTGTAAGTTCCTCTTGTTGCAGAGTTACTTTTCAGTTCTCTAACATGATGAATAGCCCCATAATAAGGCCTGCATTTGCAGAAGCATTGACCATCCCACAACTTGGGCCAGATATTTGAAAACAATAGCTTTGATAGCCTTGTCAAAATGTTGCAGCCCATTACCAAATTTCACTAATGAGCTAGGTCTGTAGGCTCTTGTGTCTTGCATTCAGCTTCAGTTGAACCAATGATTTTATGTCCCAAACAAAATTCCTCTTCCTCCTCCTACCCTCTCAATATGAAAGGTTCCTTACTGAAAGGAGCTTTGAATATCAAGACCTCACACTAAGTCCTGAACCTGAATCTGCAGGTGAACCTGGAAATATTTGGACCCAGACACTTTGCAGAATGGTATGAAAGTGGTCACCCAGAAACAGGTGGTGTTACCAAAAGAGTGCTGGCCCATTTGCTACTTTTCATTCTTTCTGTCCTTCAGCCTCAACATGAAATTTTTCATTTCTTTCCTCTCCTTCCACTTTCCCACACTAGCAGAGAACTACACATCTCAAGACCAGAAGGGCATTTAGTGCAACCACTGATTTCAAAGAAGCTAGTATGACTTGCTAGCTGGTACAACATGTTTTACACCCTCTTTTTAAGCGTCTGGCACACCAGGGAGCGCTCAGTGCTGGGACTGTGATTCACTAAGACGCTGTTTCTGATTTGAGAGAAAGGAATAATGACAACCTTGTGAGAAGATTTTGTTTCTTTATCTTCTGTTTATGTGCTTTCCACAAAGGGAAGAGCCTTGCATTCTCAGATAGTACAAGGCTAATGACTGCTACTGCCTTGCATTATTCAACAGGAAGTACACAATTAGATTCTTATGTTCAATTTGGTGTTCACATTAGCATCAGGTTATCATAAAATATCATTATGTGAAGTTGTAAATATTAAATGCTCATCTTTTCTTTGCTGAAAACCGAGGGCAATAACACCATTTCAGAAGCAGGGTCACAGCTCTCTAACAAAGCACAGAAAAACTTCTGCTTAAGCAAGTTCCCAGGGCATGTTCCCATGTGGGGGAGCTGAAAAAAATATCTATAGCACCTGATAAAAAAGGACTGCAAAAGGCTACCTTTGAGCATTGAGGAACAGCAGAGTAGCACACAATACGACAAACATTGCAACAATACATGTATTTCCTAGCAAGTGAGTGTGAGGACAAGACGAGGAAGAAGCCTTTTCCCTCCAAAGACCACCCTGGGCCAGGGACAGGCATCCAGTGTCTTGTCACCCAGCTCCTCTCAGTAATCCTTGTCAGCTCACATCAGTTTTGTAACTCAGGTTGTCCACCCCTGAAATGGGTGACACAGTTACACTGCTCCTGTTTGAAAACACTGTGAGTCTGGCTACTGAAATGGGAAGATGAGAGCAAGGCCTTAGCAGCTCATCACAGGTCTGGGTTTTATGGGTCTGGCCAGCCAGCCTCCCTGCTCTCAGGCATGACTGAGGTTGCATCTCCTTGCTGTATGTGATCCTCCCTGATAATAAAGCAGCATCTATCTCCCCCTTGTGGTCCATGGCAAAGAGCATCCCAGCACCACAGGTTACTAGGACAAGCTGGTCCTCTTGAATCTCATTCCCTACCAAAGGCCATCTAATCATATCAGCATTGCCATAAACTGGTTAGGCCCCGAAGAACTGTGCTTGCAAGAGTACATTTCCCTTTGGCTCACTGTATCCTGCTGAAGTGCTATGAAGGGGTAGATAATGCTGTGCCATGTAATGCTTATGGCTCTAACACAGCATAGTTCTACGTTAATGGCTTCCTACAGGTCTAATTCATTAAAATAAATTGGCACATGGAGTCTTTATCATAAGGCTCCTATCCCAGAATAAAGAAAGAGAACTTCAGACTAAAAGAGCTGAGCTTCAGGGAGCAAGCCTCTCCACAGGGAAATCATACCTGAGGTCCAACAAGAGACCCTACTGATTTTCTCAGTGCACTCAGGCAGTGACCGCAGACCCCACCATTGGTGCAGACTGAATTGCTCATCATTCCAGCCTTCACATCAGGACACCCTGCAAAGCCTGCAGGAAGCTGTTGATTGCTATGAAGCCATCGGGACTTTTGTCAATTTGCAGCAAAGCTTTCTGCTTATCGAGAGCAGAAACAAGATAGGGACAAGAAGGGAAAGAGAAGACTGGAGATGCGTTAATGTCCTTCAACTCCACTGCTAGGCAATAGCCCTATTCAGGAATTATTAGAGGGACTATTACAGGACTGAGATGGCTCATTAACCAAAGGTGCATGGGTCTGAGTCCCCATTCTCCTCGTATCTCCTTTGCAAGTTATTCTATTTCTCCACTTGTTGAAAAGCAACACAGCTCTCTCTTCATCCCCTGCTAATGGTGGTGTCTATGTTCCCCTTAGAGAGTGCAGTCACTCAAATAAATTCCTTCTGCCTTTAACCAGGACAAAAACTAAGCATAGGAGTCACTACAGCCACACGTGATTATTCACATAATTACTAGCATGTAAGTAGAGGAGCCAACCCATGGTTTATTTAAACCAAACAAAAAAGTCTGTGTTCATTTCAGTGGAATTGGAACCAGCTCAGGTATCATATTTGGACAACAAGTCTCAAATTTATGAGACAAAAAAACTGCTACTTATTTTCTGTCAGTTCCCAAATCATCTGCAACATTAGTGTACGGACAGCAAATCAAAACAGATACTACGAAACTTCCATTTAAAGTAGTTTTACAGAAGAGGCTAGAATCTTCCCTCTGACACATTCACCACAGACACAACAGTCACTGCTGTTCAGGGGTGCACGGAAACAAGTCATCAGCTGCTCTGAGACCTAGAAAGTCTTAGCTGAGGGATCTGACAAATCCTAGGGAGGATCTTGAAGTTTATAAGCAATTTACCCAACTTGCTATCACATGCCAAGAATAGAAAAGAACAAAATATGAAAGAGAAACACTGCCCCTTGGGATTCAGAACACACCCACCCACCTCCATGATTTTGAGACATAGGTGAATGAGCACAGCTAAGAGGATATAACCAAGGAAGCTTCCTCTCCATATGCATCATTTATACAGCATGTTCCCATCAATGTGTCACTCTGCACATTCTGTACAATCAGAGCTTGTAAGCACCTCCTTATGAAAGACTCCATCTCCTAATAATGACTAATAAAGCTCCTGAAGGCCATCTCCCATCACCAACCAGGCTGCTAAATCCAGACCTGACTACAGCATTTAAGTGCTTTCCACCTAAATAGCAGAGACCCAATGAGATGCATATCCTGCTTTTTCTTTTTTTTGAGGATAAAAACTTTGTGGGAATGAAGTCTTAGCAAAACCTAGTATAAAATCCTGCCCCTAATGAGGCAATGGGACTTTTGCCATCAGCTTGCACTGGAGAAATGCCAGGATCTCATTTCCACTGCCAGACTCCAAGCACACTGAAATCAGTGGGAGCCCTTTGCTTATTCCAGTGTGTACAGCCTGAAGTCCCTAACAATTTGCTTTGTATTAATTGCCTTGTAGAGGCATGTTTAAGTTCACCTCTGAACAGCACACAACAAATTGCAGAAGTCCTATTCTTCTGGCAAATTTCTGCAAGGCTATTTAAAGAATGTTCTCTGATTTTCTTTGTTGTTGCAAATTCCAGAAAAAAGAGCCTAATAAATACTATATTCAAAATCCATATTTGCTCTTCACTATAAGAAACACTGAAAAACAATAAGAGTTCAACATCTTTGGTTAAGAAAAATAAGATCAATTTTTTTTTTCTTTTCACCCAGGTCATTAAAGTATATTAAACTGATTTTATTTGTTGGGCCAAATTCCAGAAAGGACTTATTATTTAGATTGTTTTAAAATTTTTCTCAGGCTTTGAATATTTAATAGAGTTGAGAATATTCTTTTTTGTGACCTATACTGCTCTCATGCTGCCTTCAGTGTAAGTTTACTAATCATTTTTTAACTAAGACATTGGGCATTTGTAGACTCTGCAACCTTAATGCACCAAAGTCTTGATTCAGAAAATCTCTAAATAAACAACTTCAAGCAAATCCTTATGTTAAAGTATGCACTTAAAGAGTTCTCATAGAGAAGAAAATTATCTTCTTCCTTAGCTGTTTACGAGATGTAGTCTAGCTGTAGGTATCAATGGATGTTTCAAGAACACTGCGGAAAGCATCCATTTTTTTACTCAGAGTGTTGGTTTCTCAGTGAAAATCAAAAAAAGTTGAGATAATACTTAGGCAAAAGCCTATTGACCACCTATAATATAGCCTATAGACCCACTAACAGGAAGAAACCCCAGTAGTATTTTAATCAGTTATATGATTAAATATGCAAAGCAGACATTCTCATCAATTCAGTAATGAATAGCAAAATGGATGATAAGAGAGCATAGACACCAGTCTGTTTTTCTATTACTCCAGCTTTTCTTTTTAAAACAGATAGGACAGACCAACTGATTAAAATCCCTTTAATTTCCTCTTCTTTTAATGGCAATTAAACTTCTCTAACATGAAGGGAACATAGGGAAAGGCACAAAGCAACAATGCAATACTAATTACCTAGCAAGGGAACAAGATGATAATGATTAACCATGAAATTTTCTATCTAGAATAAAAGGATTTTGAGTGAAGGAGAATTTTGATTGGCCTCTGTTTGTGGCTTACTGATATAGACTGAAGGAGTCCTGCCCCAGCCACCCTGGGTGCAGAGATGCTGTCATGGTACTGTTACACGATTCTAGCTTTTCACAAAACAGAATTCCTATTTTCTGGTTGGTTGTGCATTTGATCTGCATAATCGCCCCACAGCTATGCAGAGCTCTCTGCTCTGAGCAGCTGACAGCAACATTTAATCCAAGGTCAGTGATTTCCTTTAATTATTGTAATTTTATTTTCTTTTTTTCAATCAGCCATACATTCTGCATGGTTCTCTGCTCTCCCTGCTGGAACAGTTATGTTTCCCCAGCTTACTTAACACAAAATCTAAAAGCCCTATGCCAACCCTGGGCAAGTACTCTTCAGCAAATGACCCTAACTGTCCAAAAGGTGCACAGGAAAAGTAAATGCACATAGAAAGGAGGAAGACATTAGCCAAACAGTTTTCACATGGTTTTCCTTCCTGCCTTGTCTACCAGCATTCCCATTTTACCGGCTTTATGCGGTTGACTCAGAGGACTGAGGGCCAGGCTGCCTACTGCTGTAGAAGTTACTAAAACAAAGAGGAACCCTCTAAGGTTTCCCTCTCATTCTTTCCTCTGAAACAGTCCTTAATAGAGAAAAGCACTTGAGTTGCTATTCTAGAAGCTCTGCTTCTCTTAAACTCGCAGCTTATGCAGTTCTCCCTCAAGAGCCATTCTCCTCCCAAAGCAGCCAGGAGCCTTCCCGCAGCAAACGGATAACATCTCATCATACCTTCCCTATTGCTGTGATATCGCACCCACTTTATCACTGGCAGGGTTCCTGCCTGAGAGGTGACAGCAGATGGGACCTAGAGGGAGGTAAATGCATTTCCCAGCTCTATTACCTCCCATGTGGGCTCCCATTTGGAGACCCCAACACAGCCAGAGATGGGTGCTGTAAAAAGCAGCTCCCTTGTGCTCTATGTAGAAATCATCAGGGATCCTGCGGAGGGGCACCATGCTGGGACAGGGAGAAGGAGAGAGTTTTCTCTCTTGGAGTTTATTCAACCCAGCATACACTTATTATTTCCTCAACAGGAAGCCCCTTCCAGTTATCATTATAATAATGCATGTCTCCATGGATACATAGCTTCCTTTATAATAATTCACCCATGAAAAGGCAAGAAAAACAGACAGTAGAGAAAGCACTGAGCTCTCTTCCTTTATTTTTGTTTCGGTCTCAGTGAATAGGAATTCACTTCATGTTTTAGGTCTCATTAGGAGCCTAAAGACTGTAGCAGCTTTTAAAAAATTGGCCACTTAAATCTGAGTTGCAGTGACGTTACTGGTGAGACTGAGTAAAGATGGCCCTGCATAAGAATGAGCAAGTCCCTTCACAGAGTTAACCATGCAGCAAGCACAATGAGACAAACCAAAGAGGTCTATCTTGCAATCATAGCTCATGGGACAATGCACTGTCTGTCCAAGCACCCCCCCATTTCTCCAGCTGGCAGAGCTCCCAGTGCTGGAAGCAGACAGTGTTTCAGTACTCCACAGGGCAGCAAACACATGTTCAGCTAAGACAGGTAGCTGAGGTGGCCTGACACCATCTTCCTTCTTTCTCCCAAATCCAAAGCCAGAGAAGAAACAGCTGTGTATAACATAAAACAACTCAAAATCTACTTAAATTTGCACTGGCTGCAACAGCGTCAGAGGGTTGACCAGCCAATAAACCTGAGGGAAAGAAAGCCAATAGTCCAGGAAAATCTATGCCTCCAGATGATGGATTTTTAAAATGCCTCCAGAACCATTCCCCCACTCTGTCCCTACAATAAACTCTAGACTTCTTGACTTGAGAGACAACATCCAACCCTTTTTCAGACTCCAATTAAGCAAGCCCATCTTCTAATACATAACAAATATTCTCTCACTGCAGCTTTTCTAACCAGATGTTACAGCACAGGCACTTTGAAGTGGGAACCCTGTGAAGAACTAAAGGAGCAGGATGTAAAATAACATTATTTTATGTGAGGCAGGCACCAGAAGAGGCAGTCCTGCCCTCCCCCCAGGTTCCAGTTGTTTGTTCCCAGCTCCACTCCTTCATCCTGCTGACAAGTATCTGTGTGGCCATGTGGGGAAGTGGATCAGGGAACTTATCTGAATGAAAACAATGTAGTTCACCAAAGAGGGCAATTCTGGAATGGGAAAAAGTAGCCAGGGGCATAGGAAGGATTGAACTGCTGCTCTTGGCAGTAATGTCTGCTTATGCTGGCTCAAAGTGCATGTGAAACAACACTTACTATCACTTAGACAATTAATGGCATTGTTACAGAAATGCTAGCTCTTGGGCAAAACCCCTCTGTCCTGACTGCTCCCCCATTGAATTAGTGCAACACAGTTATTCACTGAAAGCTATTCTGAAACATGCAGGTTCTTGAAAGGTGCAAACCCTATGGTGAATTCAGGGCCAGAAAGTGATGACAAGAAGGAATGCACTATATCATATGGATAGTTCTTTAATTAGGGTCAGTAAAAATCTTTTAGTGGAACGAGACAGATCAGCTTTGTTTCTACATGTGTATGTAGGACTGGGTGCAATACATGCAGCTGGGTGGGCTGCAAAGTTCCTACTGTGTCACAAGAGCAAGAATTAATGTAGTGGTTACAGCCTCTCTGCTAGGCCTGTTTGCAAATTCATGTGATCTAGCTACACACTTCCACAGTGGTAAAGCAGAGATCTGTGCAAATGAAAGATCAGCTTCCAACAAAAGCCTGAGCACAGCTAATGAGGGCTTTGATCCTACAATTGGATCCATGCAAACATGCTCCATCCATGCCCAGAGGTCTGCTATGCACAAAAGCAGTTGGACTTTCACCACAGGCAACCACTACAAGAGCTTGGGCTTCATCCAAATGGCCAGCAGGAATCTCCTTGGGTGTATGCTAGGGAAACAGTGTTTCTCATCTTAATTGATATATTTAGGTTAGTTTTTCAACTGGGCATACCAGGCAGGAATCAAAACACCAAGTTTTCCAATCCCAGTAAAGGGAATGTGCACTACCGAAAACAACGTGCACAGAACCGGACCAAGGATGGAGACTTGGCTTTTGTTGATTTCTCATTATTTTCTCTTATTTAACTAAACCAATATTAAGTGTTGTACAGTTGCTACCCATTCCCTTCGAATTTCAAATTCAAATATTTCAGGAAGTCAAGGCTCAACAGATTTCAGAGAATCCTATTTGAACATGCACATGTCAAATTGAAACAATTTAGAAAATAACTTTATCTGACCCCGTGCATCTTTGAATGTGAAGACTAACTTTCAAAAAAAATTAAATCACAGGACAGAACTTTCTGGAGCTATATGCAACTCAGTCAAACACAAGACAGCAGTAGAAATGGATGGAAAAAATATTGACAGGGCAAGGAAAATTACTTAAGCACTATGTTTGAATTTCAGGAGCATCAATGGTATGATGCCTATAAATAACATAACTGGGTTTCTTTAATGCTACTTTAGACCTGTCTGCAGTATCTCTGGAATATGAATGACACGATATAATCAAAGCAAAACACTCGAATTTGTTCCCTGGTTAGTTGCTTTAGAAAACTCAGAACATAATATATTTACCAGCAAAATGGACAGAGTAAACAGCTTAGTTAGAATGAATTAGAAGATAAATGAGGCTAAGAAAAAAGTATTTGTTTGCTGGTTTTCATTTCAGTTATTAAGATTTTTATTGTCAAAAAGTTCTTTAATACATATGCAAATATACCTGAACATTTTATCTAGTATATTGTTATAATACTCAAATTAGTAATAAAGTAAACATTGTAATAAAAGCAAGATAACTTAGTGCCTGGAAAACCTTATGCTTTGCTTTTGACAGTTATACCAGTGATGACAATTCATATTGTTTCTAATTTGCCTGACAATATTTTGTAAATTATCAAAGAACTAAAATAAGCCTAAGGAAAGGGAAGGAAAAATATGACCTGAATACCCCCTGCATTTAAAAAAGCAGATAAACATCTGGAAACTTAAAGATATTTTTCTGAAGTAACAGACAAAATAAAATCCAGTAGTGCAAAGCACAACACTGTTTATATTAAAAAAAAAAAAAAAACACCAAACCAACAACAAAAAACCCCAATCAAAACCAAAGAAAGAAAAATCAGCCCTGTTTCAAGGAGACTGGTTACACCTTAGAGTTTGATGCCCAACATTTTATTTTACCATTATTTCTTAGATTTCGAGATTAAAATACCTATTTTGATTATCAATTCCATAAGACGACTAGCAAAAAGACATGGAGATTTTCTCTGACCCAAATCCCACAAAGTAACAAATGACAAATGGATACTTTTGAAGGTCTGTATAGAAATATCTATAAAATGAGCTAGCAGTTTTATTCCTGTTCCTCATTCAGAAGTCTCCACATCATCAAAGCCATCCACTGTTACTGGCATTAATTGGCACCTGTTTCAACAGAGAAGATGAGGATTGAAGAGGTCCAAGACTCAACAGTCCTCACCGTCCTTTTGAGTCGATTTTATTGTTTCAGAGCCAAGACACATTGACAGCATCACCAGCACCATTACCTACTGCACCACTTTGTGTGGTTAAATAGAAGAAAATGTAATTTTTCAGCTTGGCCCTCTTTATAACTCCTAACTACAGAAAAGAAGGGCGAGCAAACACAAGAAAGAAAGAGCTTTTTCAAATCAGGCGACTCCTGAAATCTTGGTAGAAGTCTTGCTAACAACCCCTGTTTCTGTGCTCAGTATCTCAACACTGCATGCTTTTTTTCCCCCTGATGGTCCTGCAGCAGCAATTAGCTATCAAGCACTTCTGAGCTGTACCAGCATCACTGCTAAAAAATGCAAAAACGAAAGACTGGACAGAAAAAGCTATGTACATTTTAAGTTCAGTTAGATATCTGAAGGTGTTCACCAAATAACAAAAATGTACTAGGGGAAACATTTAATTTTAGGTGTATCAAAAGCATTTTATCCACTAAGGGGAAGTTGGAAGCACATTCCAGTAACATGGTACAGACGCAGTATTTTACAGAGCACTGTTTACTGAACACACTCTCTTATATAAAAGCCTGAGACAGTCTGAGACTGCTACATGATAAAGTCTCTTATGCAAGATGCTGATGGTCTAAATAAATTATCCAGGTTAGAAGCTGAACTTTAGAATCCAGCAAGGTATCTAATGAGCTAGTGGTTCCCTGGGTGACTCGAACACCAATGCGGAAAAAAGAACAAAAAGTTAGGAACCTAAGAGAAACCAGTACAAACCAGGAGTGAAAAGCCAAGAAAATACTTAGGGAACTCTGAAACCACCTCTCCCTCACAAAAAGAACCATTTCCCATGGATACCTTGTAACAGCCATAATACACTTGGAGATTATTGGCACCACAGTAATAACATTCTACCTACAGCTGCTATCCTTCATTCCCAATGACCTAAAGCAGCTTCATTTATTACAGAATTTTCACAGAAATAAGAATAGATCCAAGCCTGCTGCAATCAATGGAAATACTTCCAAGAGCTCGAGAGGGCTTTGAATCAGGCTCATATTTCACAGTAAGTACAGGCCTCTGCTTTATCAGATTCACGAATACAGTTTCTGACTGACTTATAAAACATTCCTCTAGAGCAAACTGAAACTCACCTAAATTAAAAGACAATGAAAACTCAGCAAATAAAAATAAGTTGTTCTGTTACAGTGTGCCATTTACCAAGGGAAATCACCGCCGCAGGATATATCTCTGGCTCTATACCTGTACTCCCAGGGAGAGACTGCACAGGGGCACAGCACTCACACCCTGGCTGCTGCCCGTGGGCCGGGTGGTAGCAGCACGGAGACTGGCACAGGTGGGACACTACCACAAGGTACCTCCCAGCCACGGCACAACACGCATTCCAAAGGGTGTGCACTGCCACACTGACAGCTGCACTTGCAGTCTCTTGATCTGGAGTGTAAAAGCCTGGTGTCAGGGCTTCCCTTGGCCATACAGGCACAGCCACTGAGGTAAGAATTTATATTAAAGTGTGTATACTACTACACTTTTATGGTTTTAGATAGGAGAAAAAAAAATGGGTTTTGTTTACCAGAAAGAATCACTTACCAAACTCTAGAATATGGATTGAACACTTAGAGATTTTTTTTTTTTTTCCCCCCAGATTTTTCCCCAGAATTTATTCTTACAGGATAACCACAAATCGGTTTCTTCCATATCCCATCGCCACACCAAATACTGCTCACTACAGAGTAACCTCCTGCTTTGCTGACAGCTTGAGGGGGAAAAAAACCCACAACAAAACAAAACAAAAAAACCCACCAAACCCACCAACACACACAAACAACAGACTTCTGGTACACTGCACACACAAACCTGTGCTCGGGAAACAGTTTTTCTTATCCTTCTAAGTTTGCACAGCTATACTTATTTTCACCATTTTTCTCTATCACATGGATTTGGTTTTTTTTCTTTTTACAGCAATAAAACACACTAGTCTTCCAACTTAAGAATGAACGCAACTCTTGTTTCCAAAGACAGGAGGTTTCCAAAGTCAGCACCCTGATTGTCATTTTGGGTGCTATCTTTTGCATTTCATAATTACACAGCAAACAAACTTCTGCTGGACTTAAGTGACCTGTTTTCAACCACTCCAATATGCAGGACTAAAGAGCATAATCTCTTATTAGTATGCAGACATGTCTGATGCTTTTAAGAGAAAGATCCCTCTCAAATTGCATTACAGAAAATGTTTACCTAAAACAAACACACGGTATAATTTAGATATCAATATCCCTGTACTTACTTAAGAAAAACAATCCTTGGCAACATCAGTTATAAGCTCAGTGGAGTGACCTTATTTCTTTGTAGTCAATACAATTAAAATAAAATTCTGTGTGCAAGAATAATGCAAGATGGTCAAGCATTTGAGCTCCAAAGTTGTATGTTGTGACAGCAATCCTAGAGTTTGTTGGAAAAAATTCTGTGTGCAATCATATTTTCTTTCTCATTACCCAAAAGCTATTATGGCACTTTCTTACACACTGTATACATATCAATATACAACATAGGTAGAGGGATCAACCTTGCCGAAGCACAGAAAAAGCTACAGGAAAGAAAAGAAAAAAAAATGTTGTGACCTGCAGAAAGTCTTTTCATAGCCCCAGTGCCAAACTCAGCTAGTAACTATTACCCACAGACTCTTCTGAAGGAGTGTATTTTTCCCTTTCCCTTGCATTACAGAAGAAATATTTCTCTGATGGCATTAGTGAAAATGAAATGCCAGCCTGACACTACATACTGGGTGAGAAGAACAGGTCAGCTTTTGTGGGGGCTGACACAATCTTGCCGAATGTTTTTGGGCAATTCCAAAGAGAGGCCAGTTGGGGCTAACTTCAATGTATTCAGAAAACAAAACAAAACTTTATTATCAGTTTGTATCCTTTCCTCTCAGATGTCTTCATTCATGCTTGGCTTGGAACACCAGCAATGCAGGGCAGAACTGCATGAAGAAGGCATTTATAAACCAAAACTTATTAGAAGTGATAACCAAGGGATACAACTTTACACTGCACAGGGCTGTGCAAATTGTATTATAAAGGACGTCTTTAAGAGGTTAGATACAAGTCTTGTCTCTCCTTCTCTTACTGCCTGGGCTGATGGTATCTGGAGACCACCCAGGACTTTTAGATCTCTTTGGTTTATACAGACAACCATTTTTTTTAAATAATCTTTAATATTTCTGAGAGTAAATAAGCTTTTTCCAACAGACTGAAATGCCTTGGTGCCTTCTAGGATCTGGAAGCTCGGTGAAGAGCAAAGAGCTAGATGGAAAGAGCAGGCAGGTGAAGAACCTAAGGGGTCTCACCCTTTCTGCACTCTAGAAACAAATTCTATTGTGCAAAGCTCTTCCTAGTTCCCTGCTGCTCTGTGTGGTCTTCCTCTAAGAATGACAACGTTACAACTGCATGAGCAGCAGACAGATGGCTTGTCCAGTTAGGTTCTCATCTCTACTCACAAGAATTCCCCCAACACAGACTAAGGGTTATGTTCAACATTCATTCACATCAGTGAAACTCCATTGATTTTGGGTGAGTGAAGAAATTTGTTCATGTTAGAACTCTACACCCAAGATCAAGACAACTATAAATAGACTGCCTGGGTATCTGATTAATGGTAGGCACCATCTGATCTTAATTAAGAGTCAATCTGTTAACTCTATGTATTGAGAGGCTTACCTCCTTCCCTGGGCTTGACATATGCACCCTATGGTTCATTTTCCAACTGGGAAACCTGCTCTNTACATGATCAAACACTGAATATGGAGAAAGCTTTCCATCTACTTTTCAGATATGCACAGCCTATTTTATCAATTTCACATTATCTTTTTCAGCAGGCATTTGAATCTGTTAACCTGCACACCAATGTTGATCAACAGAGACAGCATAAGAAGTTTCCCCATCCCCTTCCTTTCTAAATACTAAAACACAGGCAAACAAGCTCAGGATTGAATTAAGTCTTGAAAGTCATTGTATTGCAAGTTCTTATTGCTGATTA
>WEKW01011425.1:32707-50012 GCA_013389905.1 Sula dactylatra
ACTTGTTTGTCTTCCTGATCACTGCTATGATGACTCCTACACTAGAAATATCCATTCTCCTAGGACAGAGAAAAGTTTCATCTTCATCTTTATACTAATACTGTTACCAAGATTGTTAATTAGTGAGTAATTTGCAATATGGTTGTTTCTCTCCAGAAACTGCATGGAAACAATAAAACATTTAATTCAACCTAATGAGCACTTGTCAGGGTACAATAATTTTGGCTACTTACAGAATTATTAATACTTAATGTACGGAAGAGCAGCGGGATCTCTCTCTAAAGCACCCACCCCTTCACATAGAGTGAAATGTTAAACCTCTAAGTGAATTTGTCAAACAGGCTAGAAGGGGTTAGAACTGGCATTCCTGACTACCATATAGATATTTAGTATATTTAAGGACCTCCTATCTCAGGTGACAGAGACAAATTATCAGCACACCCCTCTCTCCCCTGTCTAGCACAGAGGCAGAGAGACTGCAGCCAGCATTTCCCAGATTAACTGTTTTATTTTACATTACTGAGGGGTTTTGTGTTCAAACGATAAACTGCGCTCAGTGACATTTTCTGTCATGGTCTTTGCACTACACTGAGCTCTGAAGAAATCAGCTCAGCAGTAGCTGTTGGAAGAGGATAAGTTGCACAAAGAAAGAAGACAAATTACAGCTAAAAAGCTTTTATCTGTAAGTACCTGTTTACATCTGCGAAGCTGCAGAAAAGTTGACCAAGAGCAGCAAGAACTGTTTCACCAGCTGCCTCAAAAGAGGAGGCACCAGGATGTCTTACCTATAAACTACAGTGTTATGGGTATGTGCAAATGAGGGAGTACTGAGAGAGAAGAAAAAAATATTTTTAAAGGTCTGCCTTTTGTACAAGCTTCCTGCACTACCTGCAATTTCATCACGTGTTGTTCTAACCATCTTTCAATGATATTCCTTAATTACACAGCACAGTAATGAAATACACTCAAAATCAGTCGGAAATCTGCAAAGCAAATAGACTCTGTACAGCACATGGGAGAAGGGAATCAGCTCAGCTCACACTATTCAAACAAAAAACCATGCATTTCCAAGAGTTCTACCACTGCCAGGTTACAGCACAGCAAGGTTTTCAAGTTAAATCATTGCATAATATGATGGTAATGAGTTTCTCAGCAATCATTATGTCTCTGTCAGATGGTAATAAAATGGAGTATTTGTCTCTGTTCTCGGTGCGCTCAGAGAATACGCAGATATGCCAGTCCTCATTACATCTTGAGAGAAACAAAACCCATTAGCACAGGTGCTACACGTTTTAATGAGGGAGACATGTAGAAACTAATCCAGGTCACTTATAATGAAATGGTTACACCTAGCTGAAACTGATAAAAATCTAATTACGTCCATATCAATGGACTGATTCATAGATGCATGGTGTTGATCTACTCACGGTAGGAGTGTATAATGGTCTTTCAACTAAGTGACTCTAGGTAACTGGTAGGTAAGGAATGAAGTTTGTATGGTAGGTGCTCTTTTTCAAGTGTGTATCAATACATAATAGAAAGTTAATCCATTGGGGAAAAAATATTTTTAAACTGTTTTGTTTCTTACAGTCAAAAAGGAGAGGCTTCCAAGAAAAAGACAAATCTTATTCTGTTAATAAGTTATAATGGAAACGGTTTGCAGCTTCATATGTGTCATTGATCCTTAAAGGCAAGAGTTATAACTGAAATCATATTTACAGTTTTCAGAACTAGATCAGAAAAACCTAGAGATACCCAGACATCAACATATTCACTCTTTTCAACTCTATTATAAATAATTTAGCAAGTGACCATATTTGGCCCATTGTTTCAAACTACCCTGCCACATCAAGCTTACCCAGGCTTCTCCATCCCAAGCCACATTTGGGACAGAGTGGAGGGTGGTTAGCTGTTAAATATAAGATACAGAAAGTGTGCTCACCCCAGGCAGGGAGGATACAGGACAACAAGTTTCTAAACTAGCATCAACCCATTTATGACACTCACCATGTGGTCTGGAACCCCAAATTTAAACTTTCAAGAAGAGATTCAGCCTGCCCTCAGTAGCCATCACTGTCATTAGCATGAGGCTTGCCTGGCTATATTCTCATAGCTCTCTCCTAGCAAGCCCTGCAATCTGCTGAAGTCATCATCTGCTTAAGACTACAAGGCCAGGAGGATAAATGTCTCCAGGCTAAGCAATGGTCTGCTTGATGTTAGCCTCCATGAGCAGTAATCAGAATACGTTTTGTCTTGAATAGGCCATGTGGAGGAGTGAAATGGCTGCCTAATTTTTTTTTCTTTTTTTTTTATGACTTACATCCTGAAAGGAAATACAAGCTCTGCTGAGACTGCCCCAAATGAACTCCAGATGAAACCTCCCACTGGTCCAAATTCCCACTGACTTCAGTGGATGCTTTGAACAAGCACAAAGAACGAGAGTCTGAGAGCTTGAAAATGTATTTACATATGGCTGCCCCATTTGTTCCTAACTCACTGAAAGCAATGGAATTGCTTCCATGTTATACATGTGTGTAAGCATTTTTCCAGATCACAGCCATAAAGCACTAGATAAAAATAGTTGTAGAGCCTCATATCTTTGACAGTTGTCTGTACTAGATGATTCACAGAACTACTTTCCTCCAGTCATCCATTTATGAACTTCCTTTACCTGCTTTAATCCTTCTTTGCTTCTCTTGCCTAAAGAGAAGTTGCTTTAAATCTGTATTTTCAGCTCTTACCTGCTATGCTTCAGAGAGATACAATGTTACGTTTACTCTTTCCATTTAGCCTACAGACCTATGCCTGATACCAAATAGCACCAGATTTATTTCTGCCATTTGTATAGCATCTAAATATACCCCCTTTCCTTCTGTGGCATACCTGGCTGTTTATTAAGAGAGTCTTCAGGTTTCTCTGGGCACGTTATGTACTATTTCCCTAAAGGATAATGACAGGGAAAAGAATTGCAATCAAGTTTACATATTTCTTTGGAAATGGGTTATTTAAAATTCAAATTCACATTAAATAATAATAATTGTTGGAGTAACAAAAATTCTCTTTTCATAAGGGAATGTCGTGGTTTAATCCCAGCCAGCAAATAAGCCCCACCCAGCTGCTCGCTCACTTCCCCCCGGTGGGATGGGGGAATGAATCGAAAGAGTAAAAGTGAGAAAACTCAAGGATTGAGATAAAGACAGTTTAATAAGTAAAGCAAAAGCCACACATGCAAGCAAAGCAAAAGAAGGAATTCATCCACTCCTTCCCATGGGCAGGCAGGTGTTCAGCCATCTCCAGGAAAGCAGGGCTCCATCACGTGCAATCATGACTTGGGAAGACAAATGCCATCACTTCAAACATCCCCCCCCTTCCTTCTTCTTCCCCCAGCTCTATATGCTGAGCATGACATCATATGGTGTGGGATATCCCTTGGGTCAGTTTGGGTCAGCTGTCCCAGCCGTGTCCCCTCCCAGCTTCTTGCGCACCTGGCAGAGCATAAGTAGCTGAAAAGTCCTTGACTTAGCATAAGCACTACTTAGCAACAGCTAAAACACCCCTGTATTAATAACACTGTTTTCAGCACAAATCCAAAACAGAGCCTCATTCTAGCTTCTCTGAAGAAATTTAACACTCTCCCAGCCAAAACCAGCACAGGGAATTTGCTAAACAGGGATTTAAAAGTCATTTTTCAAAGTGGCTAAAAATAAGAGTTTCAGGGAAATGTTTATTTTCTCATATACTAGGATTCTTGTTTTCTCGCACTGAAATCTTACAGCTTGTTTTTTGAAAATCTGTCCTTATCTCAGAAGACTTGTCCTCTTTTCGCTCAGCAGGTGTGCTCAGAGCTTAGTGTGGGACCAACTTAAAGATACCCAAAGCAGCTCGATGCCAGCTGAGCAGCCAAACAGCAGTGAGCCACAAGTATCATGGCCAGAATAGGCAACAGCCTGGGCACATCGTGTTTAGCCCTTTCCATCATTACCAGTGCAAGTCTCACTTCAGATGGCTGTGCTGTTCTGAAGCCTAATTCATTCAACACTAGCACATCATCCTGTATGTGCTTTACTTCATGGTCAGGAAAACACAAAAGTTATTGGGGAGGATATGGAGGCTTTAGCTGCACTCATTTCACAGTCCCCTGACACTTTCCCAACAATTTGCACATTCTCAGCAGTCAAGTTGGTCTCTATGCATCAGATGTGAAAACTGCAGAGAAGCTGAGCTGCTGCAGCGGGGAATCTACCCTGAGCCTTTTCACATGATGCAACGAGAGGCCAAAAACAGTGGAGTAGAAAGATTGAGGGGAATAACCACAGAGATGAAGATATGTCCAACACTACTGAGTGATTCAATAGCAGAGCCAGCATGTAAATGGTTGCTCTATTTGCAACCAAAGACAAAGCTCCGGCGTTCCCAGACTGTGGGGAGTTCTAATCCCACTCTCATAGAAACCAACTGTTTGACCAAGAACTTGCCATGTAGCATCTCTGACCCAGATTCTTCTTGCTTTCAAGTGTTATACAGGGACCATACTACAGGGGCAACAGAGCAATTAAATGTTAGTTGTGCTGAACATGAACATGTTGCCATTTGTGTGTCCATCAAACAACCATCATACGTCAATAGAAAATTATGAAAATCACAACATATGTTAAACAAATTCCTCTCTCTCCTCTGAAATATTAACCTTCATTTGCTCAGTAGTAATCACAGTAGTAACAATCCTCTTTCAGTATCTTTGTCTTTCAATCTCCTAACACTGCCAGAATTTGCATCATTTGAATGGGTAGCCATATTCCTGCCACAAATATGGACATGAAAAAATTGTTGTATAAGACTTCTTGTTGTGTACAGCAGAGAGAGCTACTGGTGAGGGAAAAATGAAGTCACGTTTGCTGCTTATATATCTTCTCATTTCCTACTTATATATTCTCTCAAATTAACAAGAGATAATCTGCAGATGGTCTACTGCCAATTTTATTAGCTTGCAATTTAAAGTCAGATCTAGGGCTTTGCATGTCACTGACTGAGATTAGATCATGTCATTACATAATACCTGATAGCCTTTATAGAGCTGGATCTGTAGTGGCAAGCTTAGCACAACGCTGATAAATAAATCACTTACAGATTTCAACAATCAGTAAATAGCCTTACAGATTTACTCAATGCCTTATTTTCTCCAGTCCAGTCAATCCATATACAAATTACAGAAGGCTCTTATCTTTTTCACTATTATTATTTATTTCAAAAGAGCTTCTTTAGAAGTTATCACGAATCTATACACACTTATTCACCAGTGTAATTGCCTGGAAACTTTTCAGCCTTTCTGGTGTGACATTTCTCACCTTGAAAGGGACATTTGCATTGAGAGTTGAAAACAATTTTAAAACTCAAGGCTGAGAACACCTAGGATTGCTATTACTCATCTTTACCAAGCACTGACAGTTTTAAACCTCCTGAGTACTGAGATAGCTATGTAATTTCCTAAAGGAGTAAACTATTGTGCGACACCATTGTTTTCACGTGATAGCACTTTCAAATCATTAGTCCACAGAATTCTATACATATCTGCAAACAGGTATGATTTATAGCTTGTAGGATGGAAAATCAGACTTAAAATATTACATTTTAACAAAAAAAAAAATTGTACTACAAAGCTCCTCTGGATTTCTGAGGAAAATGGATCTTCACTTTACTATTTACTTTGGGACAGCACAGAGGAGAGATGAATAAAAACCCCACTGTGGTGGGCAGTACATAAATACAGAAAACGACGGTTCTTTCACAAAGAGCTTAAGCTCTACATTTAAAAATATCTGAGATATCACAAGGGTCTGATAATGCAAAAATCCAAGTATAATGAATTATTATATAAAAAATAAAATTGGATCCACAACTTTTTTTTTTCTTTAAGGAAAAATAAATTGAAATAATTTGCTCTATTACATTTCAAGAAAAATGATATTACAAACAACTTAGAATTTAAATAATCTCCCTATAGCCACTGAGGCTAGATCCATGTGTGATTTGGGATAATGTTTTCCAAACTTTGAAAAAGGATGACAGGTTTGGAGTGCAAAACCAAGAAGGAAAGAAATCAGGCACAGACATTAAACAATAAAATTTGTTTTAAGGAGCTCAATAGCCTTTCTAATAAAACAGGCTAAACCAAATCAAGAATAAACATGAGACTTCAGAACTGCATCAGTATAATTAATAAGGGGTAACTGATAAACAAAAGTTCTCAAGGACCCACACTGCAAGCATCAGAGATGCCAAGAGGTAATTCTGAAGGACAAACTAAACTCAACACTCCCTAAATCCTGCCAATATTTACTCAGGCGATATTCAAAGGCCTGCTCCATTTAGATCTCAATTAATTTAACTAGATTATTACAATCCATCCTGCTTAAGTTCTCCTTCACTTTTAAACCATCAGTTCTATCCCTTGAGTTTTCGAAGGCCCAATCCTGTATAGCATCCAGTGGAAGGTAGCGCTGTCATTGGAAGTTGAGGTAGAGTTACCATTGATAATTGATAGCAAGTACTAAGAAACTTAGAATGAAGCATCACAACTCTCCTCATCTTTTTCATTTTTATATATGTACCACACAAATATCTCCATATCATGTACGAACACGACTAACTTAGTTAATGCTACTTTGTCTACTTAACGTTGCACACAAGGTGTGTAAGGACTCATTATTTTCTGGACGAATCTTTTGAAATTCTGTCTTTGCTAAATGCATCTCAGTCTGAAAATATCTTTTTATCTACAGCAAATTCATACTCAGAATAACTCACTATCCTTAATCACAATGATCTGCTCCCCCATCATTGTAGCAGCATCACAATTACTTTAACTGGGTAGCCCCAAGGCAATGCAACCCCAAAGCATAATGTAGCCCAGTGGCATGCAGTAACAACTTGAGGTTCCTTAAAATATCAGCTGCAAATCAGCTTCAAATATAAACCAACAATAGCACAGGTAAGAAAAAACTTTTCTGTTTGCTTGCCATTTTGAAAAATAAAAATATATGATTTGGAATTAAGTTCACATGAAATGAAATGCCTCTAAAGTTGAGAGCACCCCAACTGCACCCCATCAAAAAAGCTGCAATTCACTTTGTTT
Organism: Sula dactylatra; assembly: GCA_013389905.1. Classification (NCBI taxonomy): domain Eukaryota; kingdom Metazoa; phylum Chordata; class Aves; order Suliformes; family Sulidae; genus Sula; species Sula dactylatra. The sequence goes on from WEKW01011425.1 coordinate 39,840, forward strand.
CTGGTTGAACTAAAAAAAAAAAAAAAAATTAGTCTTACTATTTGTAGAGTTTGAAAATAAAATTTTCAAAATAAAAAGTTTTTTTGAATTGAAAATATTGAAATGCATTTCATTCGAAAACAACAGCCATTATATTGTTTTCTGAAAACAAAACAATTTCAAAAAATTTGAATGAACTAACGAAATGCTTTGATGTTGGTGGCTCTGTATTTCTCACCAGTTTCTGCTGACATTGTGACCTGTTTTTACCTTGTGTGCTAGAACTTCAATCCCAAATATTTTAATGTGTACCATAAATACATGGAGTGGGTGAACTCTGACTTCATACAGGATACGGTGGTGTTGTGATACCACACCTGAAGCCTGACTGAGCCAAGTACTGAAATGTACAGGATCATGACCTTGAAGTTATCAAGTGAACATTCACAGACCACTTTAAAGAGCAGAGCTTCAGAAAAATACTACATCATCCCATATCAATAACAGAACTCTTCTGGAAGATTACTTATCCTACCCAAGAGATCAGTGATAAGAAATTGCGCCATGGCATATCCTGCTAATAACAGTGCCCTTATCCAAAGATTAGTTTGTCTAAAGGATAGGAAGAAAGTATATTCATAAGGCTTAATCTGTCAAACCTCCATCAGTCTTCTTCCTATTTATCCTACATAACACAGCAGATGAAAAAAATATTCCCCTTTGCTGCTGTAATCAAAGTGATTGTGTTTCACATCAAACACATTTATTTACTGCATGGATTAAAGGATTAAATTGTATAGGAGTACTTTGTCCAACATTTTGTGCTTGTGCTAGAATTCAGCTGCCCTTAATCTCCAGGCCATTGACACAGTATATTGATAAAATAGTTTTCCCGTTATGGCTTGTTTGTGATTTATACAGAATTAAAATAATAAAAATAAAATTCTTAGGTCGTTTTCTCCAATTAGGTTAACTCCTCAGCCAGCTTTATTACCATGCCATGTATCTTCTGCCCAAGAATTGCTCCTTTCTTGCAGAGAAGAAAACGGTAATGCATTCCTATTGAATGTGTATGTTTGTAGGACACTTAAAGGCAGTCATATAAAAGGGAGGAAAAGGCTATGCCTGTTCCTACCTGTGGTACAGTGAAGCGCAACAAAGTCGTTAATGTCTTGACCAGCAGTCTATGGATAAATCAACTTTCTGTATGTTTCTTCTCTGCCCGTTTGAGACGTTCAGCGAGACCGAGGGGTGTTTGTAGTGCACAGTCAAAACCCTCACACACTAGCCTGCATTCACACTCCACAGGGAAGCTACAGCTGTGTTAATGCACCCACATATCTCAGAGCAGGGCCACACGGTGATACCAGCTTCAGTTCTGAAAGCATTATGGCCAAATTGCCCTGTTGCTTTGCCTTAGCTGATAAGCTCTACCCTTCGTCAGGTTGAATTAGGCTGGGCAGATCATCCAGTTGAAAATGTTACATTGCTTCTGAGTCTGGAGGTGGCTCAGGGATCTCATACTGTGTTGTTCAGGCCAAAACAGATGTGCTGTAGTTTCTAGACACCAAGATGGTTCATCTAGGTATGAATAGCAGTTTTCTAGAAGTCTAGGGTGAAATGAGTGAACAGTCAAAATCACTGCTGAAAGAGCAAAAAGCCACTGGGAAACAAACTGTGCCACAGCAAAAACCAAAATGACTCCTTACCTAGGCCAGTGGCCATAGACGAAGATTTACTGCTTCTAATCTCCTGCAAAAGACCCACTTTTCTGCCACACCTATTGACACACTAAAGCTCTGCACTCTCACAGCTAAACATCTATTCTGCTTTCTGTATTTAGCTTCAAGGCAGGCTAATTCTTAGAAATGTACCTAAAACAGAGAAAGATTAGAGATATCCATTCATAGGCAGGAAGAATTAATTTAATTTTGATTGTTCACTGACTACGAAATAAATTCTTCCTTCAGGTTGTTCAAGAATCCATTTCTTAATGGATCTTGAGTGAAATGATTCTACACTGGGAGTCAGTAAACTTAGGTTCAGAGTACTAATACTAATGAACAGGACTACTGTAACAACTTCCATGAGATCATGATGCTTTCTAAGCTAATTGACCAGATGTCTTCTGTGGAATGGGATCCAGGCACATCCCATGCAATGACCTATTATTCCTGCAGCCCATCCTGTATTAAAAATAAAGGCAACTACAACTAAATATATTGTATTCTCTGTTAGTGAAAGTACTGCTCCTTTGTTGGAAAAAGTTTGTGCATAGCCATGATAGGGTTTAGAACAGAGTTTCCAAATTTAAGAAGGCAGAGCTGAGCTGCCCCTGAGGAAGGCACAAAATTTCACTATTGTGTGGAACTTTCTTGGGCCCCATCTCCCATAATAAGCCCTGGGACATATTCCAGGGAATACTGTGGGAAATGCAAACATGATTTTAATATTATCAACCTTCCATTATCTCTATGCTCATTACCCCCAATACACATCCATGCATCCGTGTTCACAACAATATCTACAGCCCGGATAAACTGTCCATGGATGACAAGAATCAACTGCATGACTCTTGCTTTTCTTTCATAAACAGGGACATAGTTCACAATGCTGACACCTAAAAAAAAAAAAATATCCATGACTGACCTTGGTGTAAGCAACCAGTTACAGAAGATGAAGCACTTTTTACCTCAGATCTATTGTTTCAGGCTTTCTGCAAATTCAGGCAGACATCACTGCGTCAGGTTATGTCTATCACACAGTGACAGTTGCCCTAAGACAATACAGATAAAAATCCCCTCCTTTTTTTCTCCTCTAATAAGAGGACGTACATCCACATATCTCCTTTCCTCAATAAGTTTCCAGTTCTCTGCAGCTTTTGTTTCAAGAATTGTTGACTTAGTGTAAGCAAATATGGTAAGCTAATTTAGTATTATTGCCTAATGATCATGAAAGATGAAAATAAAGAAGTGTCCCGATCACTCTTTTATTAATCTTTTTATATTTTACAGGGTACGTGTTGGTGTGTTGCTGCTGTTGTTTAGGATTATGATGCCTTTAAGGTTTATTTCATATCTTCAGGCTTCTGCTCTTTTATGATTAAATGCATAAAAGCAAGTGGAATAACAATTATGTAATTCATGTTCATACACTTCCTCCCACTGGCATGCTGCTTCTTGACTGAAATTGTATTTGATTCATGAACAGCTACCTATTAAAGATGGTGGGGACAGATACTGCAAATCCCTAAGAGCAATCATGAAATAATATTTCAGCTACACCACTGATGTCAGGTCCATTTGCACATTTTTATCACTGATTCATGTTCCTTCAACTGACAGCATTTATCCCTGCTACTTTTGAATAATATTAAAAGCATGTAGACGTGAATCATACAACTGTAAGCGTGCAGTCCTTAGCATTGATTCAGGCAAAACAGGAATAAAATTGTTAACCAAATCTACAAATACAGAGAGAAAAATTTTGTAACGAAGGAAACTAACTTGTGTGTTCTTCTCCAGGCTGAACAAACCAAGGGACTATAGCTGCTCCTCATGTGGCTTCCTCTCTAAACCCTTTACCAACTTCATGGCCCTACTCCACTTAATTCTGCATAAATAAAAGGGAGATTTTTAAGGCTGCAATCTGACAAAGCTACTTCATTCTTTAGCAAATTCATGACTATTCTTTGACTAAATGACATTTAAAAGTGAGAGAAACATTCAGAAGTTGAAGGTAATATTTCTCATTGCAAAGAAAATATATCAGTGCTTTGTCTAGTTGGAATCTGGAATGAAGGGATATGTCATTAAGTTGTGTGTGAGTTGCTCTTAATAAAACCCCTGAAATCTATAGTTCTCTTACTTTACAAAGACAGGACTGAAAATTGGTGAAAATCCTCTTCTCAGGTATTGCTTCTCATGCTGCAATAAATGCCAAGAGCTACACGAACACAGCCTAACCAAGTATCCAGTCTCATTCAGCAACAGCCTAAAAAGTTACAAAAAGTTTTCTAGAATAAAACTTTCAGTGAAGAAGTGGGGTTTTAGACACTAAACTGAGTTAAACTGACATTAAATCAGCCCCACTAAAGAACAATTATTGCATCAATCTGTGAATGTGTTTCACAAAGCAGACACATCCAGGGTTAAAAACAGTTACCAAAGCTGAGATCTCTTTCTGGGTGGATTTGCAAAGGAGTGCAACAAATGAAGCTGAGTGCCCTCATATGTTACTATTACTACAGCAAAGCACCATTTTAAGGACGTCATTCAGGTCACAGAAAAGAACTGATGAACGACACAGTACACATAACTCCTAAAAAATATGTCCAAATGAAAGCTAAACTGGACTTTCTAGTTAACTTTCCCTGCGTGACTAATAGCCAGTTCTGAGAGCTGAACACAGAATTCATATCTGGACTGAACCATCCCACAGCTCTACATCATCACATCTGTCACAAAAAGAATGAAACAAGCATTTTTGTGTTTGCAATAGTTATTTCATTCGTAACATACCAGCTTAGTGAAACAGCCAAAGCAGAGACAAGCAAGTCATCATTTCACCCCAAACTAATGTTTCTTTTCTTGCAAAGCTGTGAAAGGCTCAGGAAGATTGAGTCTTTCTTTTTCCAAAAATCACCAGATCAAAACCAGGTGGCAGATGATCAGAGGAAGAGTCCCCACTAGTCCCCTAGTGCCTCTGTTTAATAAGTTGTCAGTTTTAGATCCATTTCCAGAATACAAAAGATCACAATGCATATTTTGACAGGCCTATTAAGATGTTTCGCTGAAAGAACTGAACTGTCAGCTGTGGAAGACCGGACTAGTCTTCATGATAATTCTTGTGCTATACTCAGCTCTACTGCTATAATTCACAGGTTAAGGAATAAATTATTGCCCCACTGCAGTCAATTAAGGACCTCTCATGAGCAGTACATAATGTCCTGAAAGCTTTCCATTTAGCATCTGTAGCTGCACTCCATAATTAAGACTACATCTTTGCAGCAGGGTGGGTTTAAGTTAACTATTTTCAGATTGGCTCCTCTAAAACTCGTCCAGTTCATCTGAATGCCACATAATTCTGAAGCAGCGCTGTGGGATTCTTTGTGTAAGTGAAGCTCTATGTCAACTGACACCCTAAAATTAGCTAGCTTGAAATGAAAGTGCCACCACAAGAGGAAGGCGTGGTCCGTTAGAGGAGAATCTTGATTCTGAGCAACATTTGAATTCAAGTTAAGAGAGCGCTACAGATGAGCTATTTGCAGAGTGAAACAGGTAAATCTTTTACTAAGGTATCATTCATACCTTTCTCCATGCATTCTTGCCTACAGAGAAAACCACTGCAGTTACAAACTACACCAAGCAATATGCAGTAACTGCTTTCTAGAAAGTCAGAATCCCATACACCCACCCAATACTCCCACCAAGAGATACTAAAAAAAAATACTAAAAATTGCAATACTAAAAAAATACTATCTTCTCTCCAGAAATTTCCAAAGGCAATTGGAATCTCACACAGGACACATCTAGCTACACATCTGGAAACCAGATACAGCCTGCAAGGCAAATTCATCTGACCCCACTTACTTTTTTTAGTGGATCTTGCCATCTCCTGTGTATCTCCATGTCTGTACATCTGCTAGCTGTTCCCAAGCATGTGTAGTAAAAGGGAAAAGAGGGTAAAGGGGCTATGGGGCATCACAGAATTTTGGACGCTGTCCCACAAAAGTGTCTCAAAACTCATTTAACCCAACAAAATTGAGTTTGGACCACCCAGATTGCAGTACCTTAACAAGAAAGATAAGAAGATTATTTTAACTGAGAGCAGCATTTTCACCTATGGACTACAAAGCAAATATGTTTTACACCTTGCCCCCCCCACTTACTTCATGCTGGAGAATATGCATCACTCGTAGAGTTAGACAAGGAATCCTGAAGTCCTGACCCCCAGTTCTCTACAGAGTCTCACAATGACAGAGAGTAGTCCCTTCACATGTNATGCTATTTTTTAATATTTATAATAATGCGTGCACTCAGTTTACTGAATTTTAATATGGCATCTTTCTCTACTTGATAATTGCTATTTTTTTATTACAGAAAGGAATGGGGACAGCTATTACACAATGAAACAACATTTCAGTGACACCACCAGACCTCAATTAAAGTTCTGTGCCACTTGTATTGCTTCAAGGGATGGTTAAGCAATACTGACCCACTGTAAAGTGGTTATGAATTGCTACTGATGAGAACTCTTGCCGAATAAGCAGAATAGATTCTTTAATGCCAGTTTCTTACAAACAGCAGCAAGGAGTGAAGAGAGACAATAATTAATGTGTTAGTACCAAGAGAAAAAAAAAAGCCTGCAAAGGTCTCTGTCCTGTCCCAGATAACAGACTAAGAAAGCTTTTTTAATATAGCTGGTACTGTTACATTTCATGGAGTCTGGACTGAGGGTAAACAGTGGTTGACTGATTAAGGTACAATTCTGACAGCATCTTAGAGCCTGGATAAATACCCTTCTCTAAAAAAAATAAAATTAGGCTGCAGGCAGCAAGTAAGGCCTAGTATTAGGGTGTAGGGCATATGAATTTTAAAAGCCGAAGCTAATATCACTTCTAAATATAACAAATGTCCATACCATATTCAGGAACATAAGAATCGGGTGGATTGGAAAAGGACTTTTATCAACACTTCATTATGACAGCTAATTTCTGGGACAGTTAAGAGTTCTCTTCCGAGAAATCCAACCAGCACCGATTAAATGGCAAGATACGTATTCAAACAATGTGCTGAAGAGGTTCGCATTGTCGAACACAACAAGAAATAAACAGCTTCTGCCCTTGTAAATTCAAAAGACTACACTGCCAAAATACAGGACAGGGGAGAAAGCACCCACACTAGGCATTGCTTCTCCCTTGGAAACACAGACATATCAGAACGTTGCGAACCACCTGAAACTTTGCCATGACTGCAGGGTTCGTGCTTCATTTCTTACGAGAAGCATGATGTGATCTTTCAGGACTAGAAAGGTCAGGACAAGTTTTATAGCTCACTCAAGAAATATTTTCTATAGAGCATATTAACCACATGTAGTGCTTCAGTGGTGTCAGAGAGAAAAGCATCACCTAATGGAGGGGGGAAAAACAAAAAAAAAAAACAAAACAGTAACTGTTTTTTGTAGCCCCAAAGTCTCCCTTAACAAGCTTCCATAACAAAGTCTTCAAAGTCCCGGCTATACAAGATCCAGAAGAGTAAGTTACCCCAGCCAAAAACATCTGCCAGGCTGCTTACTGTCATCAGCAGAACCATCTGGACTGGGGGAATTTCACTCAATTTCAATTTATTGCCCATTACCATAAAACTATAACTACTGACTCAGTTACTGAGGGGAAAAGGAAAAAAAAAAAAAAAAAAAAGAAACAAACCATTAGGGAATCACCTGTCTTCCTGCTTCGCCAGGCTCAGCTTCAGTCCGCCGCCTCTCCTCCCTGCTTCCTAGCCTCACATTCCCTCAGTTTTGCAGTGGATTCCACTCGGTCCCTCCCAATCCCTTCAGCAAGGGCATGGGCAACACGTAATGGTGCCTTTCAGCCACTCCTTGCTTCTTTCTCTTCTCCACAGGTCTTCGCTTCTTACTGCTCCTCTGCTCTGCAAGGATCACCCGTAGCTGGGGTCCCTCACGGCTGCTGCTTTCCCTCAGGCAGACTTGAGCTGCGGCACCACACGCTCCTGGAATGGCTGAAGCTCCCACCAGTTTCCCAAACCAGCTGGGACCGGCTGGAACCGGCTGGGACCGGCACAGGGCAGTTTGCAGCCTCCTCCCCACAGGACACTGCTCCAGCCCCTGTTACCCAGACCCTGGCATTTACACCCAGTCCGCTTAACATAGGTGGTGTTTTCTGTGGGGTAACTGAAAGAAATAAAAGATTTCTTAAAGTGAAACATTTGATCATAGCAGCAAAGGGAGAAGTTCGAAAGCAGAGAGGGGGACGCAACATGGCTGACATAGAAATAGCATTTCTTCTGCTCTTTTCTTGAAACTCTCAGCGAAAGGTAATGTTAATTTATAGTAAATGAAAAGGCCACAGTCAAGAGATGAAATTCTAAATTAACAATTTCACTTTTTTTTTCCCCCTGTATTTCAGCACCTTGAGTCCTCCTTTAAAAGAAACCCCATGTAGCACTACCATTTGATCAACACCCTAGAGTGAGCCTAGAGCGCCTGCACACATGGACACCGACCCCAACACATCCAATGAACAAAGACAAATCACACGCAAGACAGCAGTTGTTTCACATGTGCTCTCTTGAACCTCTTAAATGTGAAACACACCCACACTGAGCTGATTAAAAGCTCCTGTGAGTTTGAATTCTTCTCCCTGAATAGGTTTCACACCACAAAAGAACATTTCATACATCGTATTTGAAACGGATCGGAGCCTTAAAAGCAACTTTATTCTACTGCCATTACAAAACAGAGCTTTCATTGTCTGCTCCTGAAATGCTTTGAGTCATCTTCTTCCAGTAATAACTAATCTCTTGCTCGCTCTCTTTGTATCTGACAATTCATGGACAGCCCAATTACAGGAGAGGAAAGCAGCATAACAGTTTCACAGGGAGGACTCAAATACCCAACTTATGTTAAATGATTTTGTCTTGGAGTATAATTCACTTAAGCAAATGAATTCTGATAATCTACTTTGAGAGCAGACTGTAATAATAAATAGTTAAATTGCAGCAGCATCGTCTAATAAAGACAGAGCCAAACATGATTACAAATATCAGGCGACTGAATACAGTATCATTTGAGAAACTGACAACTATTTATTCTCCATGTAAAATCCACAGCTCACATTTTTGTCTAGTTTTTCATGCCAAATCTCTTCTTAGTTACTAATGTTTCTGTCACTCAAGCGACCTATCATGAAGCCCACTTCACACCAACACGTGTATGTATGCGTAAGTCTACCGACGTGTATCTCTATGCATTTCATACAGACTTAAAATATGGCTGGCACAACTTTGGCGTCAAGGACTTGTCACTAGTTACCCTCATGAAGATCCAGACAAATCTGCCCAGGATTCTACAGGGGAAAAATACCCAAAAACACAACAGGAGGAATTTCAAGAATGGCATAATGCTCATGCATGCAATTTCAGAGACAATTTTAAATCTGGTCTCTCTCATTTCTCAAGCATTTGATTTTACAGAGTAATAATATAAGCTTTTTTTGTGTAATATCTAATCTGAGGGAAGAAACCTTAAAGGGAACACTTAAAGTGAATTGACAATTAAAGTATTTCACTTTCAAGTATCTGCTCAGCAAGATGCATATTGAGATATATCTGAACTAATGAGATAGAGGGAACCCTTATCAACAATCGTAAAAAATTAAATGCAGCTAAGATACAGGCCACGTGTTCTTGAAGATAATCAGGAACTTCATATACTGTACTATGTCAAACCACTTACCTGCTAGTGGACAGTTGCTAATCATACAAGGTATGTCAGAACATTTCCTCAGGTATAACTAAAAGCTTTCAGGATTTACCTCCTTGGAGCCAGTGGTAAAACTCTGCGTTAAGACTGTGTAAACCTTCTCACAAAATAAGGTAAATCCATAGCATATATTCATGAAAGAAGAGAACCAAGTATTAACGTTTGTACATTAACACCATCAGGGACCTCATTAAAATAACTCTCCCCTGTTAGTACTGCTCCCTCACACCCCAGTCTTCTTTTAGGAATTTATTTGAATAAACAAGAGAGATGTCACAAATCTAAAAACAACGAAGCTTGTCTCCTTTAACTTACATTCTCATTTTTCCATTACGACTTCTATCATGAAAAGTGGCTGAATTATCTGATGGTTTCCTTTCAGGGAATGCTGTCATCTCTCAGAATTGGATGTATCTAAGACATGCAAATGATTAAGGAAAAAATACTGCAACTCCTCTGATGCAACATGTGCCATATCTCACAGCTACAAATGTTACAATCTTCAATAAAAGGAAGCCAACAATTCCCTTCAAGTCATGAAAGCACTCAGCTTAGTTGTGAATGACACATAGAGTATGTTGTGACACATGCAGGAGGTGTTATGTTTTATAAGAAGAAAGTTCAAATTCTTCTTGCCAACATGATTTTGATAAGGAAGCAAGTCTTTGGAGAAAAAAAAAAAAAAAAAAA
>WEKW01011425.1:50019-61781 GCA_013389905.1 Sula dactylatra
TTTGTTTTCCAAGTTCTTCTATAGTCCTCACCGCTCATGTATTTGAGCTTCCAGTTGTATATACTGGCATACAGCATGACTCAATCTATCATCCTCTCATCGATATATAAGGAGCACACAAACCAACTGTGTGAATAAAGGGGCCACACTTTATTCATCATACAAGGAAACAGAACCATCATCTAGAACAAAAAGTATCTGGTGAAAAGTAATAAAACTTCTCCTCCCAGCCAAATCCCACAGCAAATCCTTTGATCTATGCAAGAACTCTGTTAAGCAGAAAGGCTTGATTCCCCTTGATCTAAATGCCTGCATCAAGTCCACAAACAGACCTACCTTACCTGTCTACATGGGGCTATGGTTGAGGGTCAACCAGTTGTCTACCGTTCTTTTTTAAACTTTGGGGGGCTGAATGCTTACCATCTGTTTCTGCTGGAACTTATCTGCGACTGACTCTTCTGGACCCAGGGAAGAAGCAGGTAGACACCTAGCAAAGTCATGACTTGCTTGATGAGAGTCCCTTTGCTCTTGCTAAGGTCCTCAAACCAACTGATGCGAATGGCAGTAGTGATTCCACTGGGAAAAGCTCTGGTCCAACTTGCCTAGGAAAGAATTGAAAAGAAACTTGCACAGGAAATCCTCTAAGCAAAATAATTTCAGAGAAACATCTAATGCATTACTGCAGTTGCAGTTTAAGCTAGCGAAAAAGTATTACCAATTCACGTTTCATTCCAAAACTTCTAGGATTAGATTACTACAACTCCTATACAGAATAAGCTACATTTATCCTTAATGTTGTGTTGCATTTTACAATGAAAATGGAACATTCATTTATTTTCTAGGCTTTTTTTCCTAAAAATAAGACATTTTTCCATAAATCCATTATTGTACATTTACTTTTCATTTACCAGAGCTAAGGATAAAGCTTTCCTTTTCATTTACAAGTCAATAATATCTTAACTTCCATTTTCAAAATTGCATTTTATTTTTCCTGCTATATCACAGTTATATCCCAAGGGGACAAAAATGCGTTTAAGTTGAAGTGCAAGGTCTCTTCATTTATAATAACAGATGAGCTTGTTACTAGTCAAAAAGTAAGGAACAGGTGCAAATTCATAAGAGCAAAACATTCTGAACATAGAGCAAAATATTCTGTACTAGTCACCAAAGGCTTCATGCCCACTACAACACTGGAACATCCCACCTGAAAGGTAATGAAGACTGAGCAAATAACTGATACCTGAGGTCTGTATGACATGACAAAGTGATGCCTCCCAGCCAAACATACCGTAAAAACCCATTTAACACTCAGCCTTCAAATGGGTTTAAATTCATCAACTTAACAATTTTGAGTTCATATTACAGTCATGGATGCAAACTCTGTGTGTGTATTTATATATATGCTTGTATATACATAGCACTTTCTGTCCATCAGCCTCGCTTCTCTCTGCACCAGGTTCAGTGCTGCTTATGGTGTAGCAGAACTGTTGTAGAAGATGAACAGTAGAAAGGGGCATGTACCCCTGCATAATGCTGACACTCAAGTCCGTATCAATTGACTGGTCCTGCTAATGGCTGCAAAGATGAAAGAAACAGGTCTTTTTGCAACTCTGTAAGAGACCTATAGAAAGCACATGTTGCTTTGTTTTTAAATAATGACTTGGACTACAGCCATACCTACCGCAAGCCTTGATCTGTGGGTAACCAATGAGTTAGATGTAGTTCATCTGTTAACTTGCAGGTGAGCTCACCCACCCAGGAAAAGTCATCAGACTAGCTTTTAGAAATTCCCCTTGTCTCACAGACAGTACACTACTGAATGGTAGTGATTTATTTCAGTTTTGTCTCATGTTATTCTGAAATCTCTAGAGAAACTGTTGACTGCTTATTAAAAAAAAAAAAGAAAAAAGAAAAAGAAAAAGGACAGACCCATCCTTTGCTATAGCAATTAAGATCATCTTTGTGGGAATAGCAGAAATTACCTACTAGAGTTCATCTGCAGATATAATTTTGACCTCTGAACAATTACTTAAAAGATTAATTTCTTGTAGATATGAAATAGACTCGTCTGTTTAAAGAAAGACTTTTAGATGGTTAACACATTAATTGACTGGCTAGGAAGAAAGACTGTACACAGAATGAAGAAATTCTTGTCATATACATACTTCCAATTTGCCCATCTTCTGTAAACAAATTCAACACCATACCTGAGAACATCACATCCACGTCTCATTAATACAGTCATCACCCTTTAACAAACAGGCTGTTTTCATTCATTAAAGATTACACCTGCTTTTGGATCTTTTCTATTTAGTTAGTCCATAGTATACTATTAAAAATATTCTAAATAAAATGAATACCATACAGAGTTTTACAAAATATTTATTTGGAAAAAATCACTCTGTACAAAGTTAACATTCTCAACACTGAAGTTCATAAAAATGCTAACACAACAGAAAGACGAGGGATACATTAAACTGATCTTTTCTTAAATTACAAAGAAACGGATTCATTCTAAAGAAGCCATTGTAATTCTGAACATTAAACAAAAGGGAGAACTTTGTAAGATTTTACTTTTTTTGTCTATTACAGCCAAATACTTGTATCAAAGGATGACTTTTTCCATCCTTTTTATAAACTCCCCGCCCTCCCAAACACTGTCCACAACTAAACTAAATACTCTAAATGGTTTACACTTGTACTGTACATAGCTTGCGCTCCAAGAAAAGATAGCACAATTTGATCATCATTTTCTCAGTGCCTAACAAAAAGTCTCGTCTATACATTTGGTACAAAATTCTCTGTACAAACCAACTTTGCTCATGTAAATTTGAAGCAAACTTAAAGGAAGAGTATTTTTTTGTGCCTTCAATTTGGTATAATATAGGGACAGTGACTAAGTAAAATTTCACAAAGCAAAATTCAGTAACTGGGAATACTGTCTTTTTTTGTAATAATTACTATTACTGTTGCAATTTTAGTAATTTTGGTGATTTTGGTAATAGTTTTTATAGTAATTTTTAGTTATAGTAATTGTTAGTTTACTTACAGTAATTTTTAGTTAATTTTATAGTAATTTTTGTTATTACTATAATAAAAAAATTTCTATACTAGAGCTTATCAGAAAGAATGGCAGACCCTAAATCTACCAGTGCTAGTTTTACAGTCCTCATCATAAAATAAGATTTTTCTGTACATCATTTAAGTTTTCTCTCTTCATTTTAAGCTGTTTGTGAAAGCTGTTGTTGCATATTAAACAACCTTTTTAAACAGGAGGAAATGTTCCCTCATGAAATTAAAAACAGTAAAATTGTCATATTATTGTAAACACGATAAAAATGAAGACTGACAAAATGCAGTGTGACAGGTAAGCCATGGTCTGGAAAGCTTTTTTTCACATTTTCTTAACACAATATATGGCTCACACCACACACAGCAGCAAAAAAAAGCAATTGAAAATTTCAAGTTACAGCCAGGGGTGCCAGGCAGGATCCATACGACAGAGATTATCCAAGCTATTTGCAGCTGCTACCAGAGTGTTGACTTTGCTTTCTCCTCCTTCAAACTGAGCAAGATTATGAAGTCGAGTCATGATAGCAGTAACAGCTTTTTGAACTAGTGAAACCAGCTGCTGGCTGTCCATATTTTCAGGTTGCCCAGCTGCTGAGAGTGGAGAGGAAGTGTCCTCTTGTGTTTTTTTGTGCCATGCAATTATCTCATCCCGCAGCACAGTTTTTAGGATGCCATCAACCTACATGAAGGAGAAAAATCAGACTATTATATTTAATCCAAAGAACCATCAGGGATTATAGAATTGTAACTAGATTTTAGTCAGCAGCATTTTGACACTTTTGGTCCTGCGTTACAATCTCAGTCTTTTTAAGGTGAGTGCGGCTTCCAACTGTCTTTACTGTTTCCTCTCAAGGTGTTTCTTTTCATAAAAAGCTATCATTATAAAAACACAACACAATGCCTCCTACAAAAATGAAAAAAAATCACATAAACTGTAACATATTAAGATCTTCATATGCAAATACAGTCATGTAGATTCTATTTTTAAATTACTCCACTAAATTTATGACTTTCCCCACACACAAGCACACATACACAAAAGTCTTCTGCAAAGATTAAGAGTGCTTTGCAAAGCTGTGGGTTTTTTGCACATATATGTATATACATAGGTATACATAGGCCAGTTCTATCCTCAGAGGAAAAAGAAACACCTGCAACAAATGGTTTCCTGGTTTCTCATCACTGAGTTGAGTTACTGACATTAATCTGTCAACTCCAACAGTCTTGAGCTTCTAAAACTTTTAGGTATCCAGTCTTGAGTCAAATTCACTGCTTGCACATAACAAATAAAACATTTTATAACACGTACAGGTATTAGGCCAACATATACAAACACATATTAAATATATTCCATGGACATTTGTAAAAAAGATAAATGCAGAAAATGTTAAAAGCATTCCTCTTAAGTCCAAAAGATAGATAATCTAAAGCAATAATCACCACATGCCTGAACTGTGCTGGGTACCCATCGCTCCAAAAAGAATAAATAGGAACCCATGCTCTGATCTTCAAGAAATCATAGAATATCTCAAAAAATTGGAAGAGACCCATAAGGATCATCGAGTCCAATTCCCTGCTCCTTGCAGGACTACCTAGAACTAAACCATATGTCTAAGAAGTGTCATCCAGGTGCTCCTTGAACTCTGACAGGCTTGCTGCCGTGACCACTTCCCCGGGTAGACACGTTCCAGTGACCGACTGCCTGCACAATGAAGAACCTTTTCATAATGTCCAGTCTGAACTCCCCCTGACGCAGCTTCATTCTGTTTCCTTGTATCCTATATGCTGGTCACCACAGAGAGGAGATCAGCACCTCTCCCTCCACTGCCCCCCTTAAAGAAATTGTGGACTGCGATGAGGGCACCCCTCAGCCTTCTCTTCTCCGAGCTGGACAAACCAAGTGACTTCAGCTGCTCCTCATAAGTCTTGCCCTCGAGACCTTTCACCACCTTGGTCACCCTCCTCTGCACACACTCTCATAGTTTGATGTCCTCCTTATATTGAGGCACCCAAAACTGCACACAGTTCTCAAGGTGGGGCCGCACCAAATTGATGAGGCAAGTCTAATTGGATATCCACCATTCACATGTTGAAACTACAGGCTGTCTGCAAATTCGTTTGCATGTATAGACATGACTTTTTCAGGTAAGATGATGAATTATTAAATAATATTCTAACACAGCTTTCTGTATTATAGATCAAGAAAAAAAATCACTTTAGGACATTTTCCATCTTTTAAAAAGTAACTAGCTCCCACCGTAGCTACAGTACGTTCTGTGCAATGTCTTTCTGGTACAAATTGCTTGCCTAAGTGCAAGATGCCTCATTTTTGGAAAGCATTAGAATTTAAAAGGAAGTTCGACAATTTCTGTAGAAAACTACACCCTGCTAAGAGCTAGAATCCATCAAAGTAACAGTATATCTTCAGCATTCTATTCCACTAACAAAGGGCCAAGACACATTTCTATTCACAGATTATTATGAAGATTCTAAATGGTGTTGCATTTGTCATTTTATTGTTTACCACTGCCAGAATTCGTAAGGATTTATGAGGCTAGAGCACTGAAACAATCAGCCTGAACTAACATGTTTGGACAAAAAAATTAAAGTAAGGATAGAATTACACCTATCTTCCTCCTATTCCTTCCAAAAAGGCAAATTGGAAACATTTCAGCTGGCCTGTGTGATGACCTTAGGGTAAGATTTAAAAATAAATACGGACCATTCAGTTTCTACCCTTAACCAAGAAAGTGCTGTTTAGTTTTTAAATTGCCTAATATAACATGCCCACAAACAACGTTTCAAAAGATATACAAACCTTAAAGTTTGGCTGTGCAAAGCAGCGAGCTACTGCAATCATAGATGCAGTCAGTGGACCAGATACCCCAATGGTGGTAAGAAATTCAGAAATGTTTGGTGTAAGCCGGAATGGAACTGGACGATTGGCATCCAAATCTCCAGTAGCATCGTTAATGTCAAAGCGAAAGTAAGCTACATTTAGCTTGCCAGTATCCTGGATTTAAAAGCAAGATGCACAAAAGTAATTAAATGAACAAATTTTCATTAATGAAACCAAAAGAAGTTGGATTTTTGTTTACTGTTAATACTCAGAGTACAAATAGTACTCCAAAACTTTTCACACCTTCAGTCAAACAGTTTTTGAGCAAAAAAGTTAAAATTAAAGGCATGCACAAAGTCAGGTATGTATTTCTCTCAAAACATGTGTCCAAAACCCCCTACTAAACTCACAGTATTGTAATATCAAACTTAAGGAATAGATTCTTCTGTAGCATGGTCTATAAGAAGTCATGCAGATAGACAGATCTCTGTTCTCCAGGCAACCCACCTCTGGGTAAGCATTCTCTATGCATTGTTCACTCTGGGTAAGCATCTGAATGCCTATCTACATGGATTAAAGAATCTTAATTGCTATACAGCGTATATGCCTCCATGAATTAAAATGGCATTAAGACTTTAATATATACCACCTTTGCCCTACTAAGGTGGCAAAAGCCTCATTTTAAATGTTAGGTTAAACAGAGAAATCACTATTAATATGAGTTGTAGCTTGACATGATGGCAATGCTGAAAAGAGAACAGTATTTGAAAAAGGTATTCCCCTTTAAAAAAACAAAGCTCTAAATTTGGGGGGGTGAGGGGGTGTTAAACCTGTTTGACACAGAGATATATTCAAAGAAATATATTTGAAGGAGGACTAAAAAGAAAGACTCATCAGTCATTTACAGGAACAGTTCCAATATCTAAGAACTATTTTACAAAGTTTTAAATTCTCACCACAGAAGGTAGAGTTGATGTCCACAGGGACTGCAGTTTAAATTACTACCTACATGATGAGCAATCACATATAAATGAAAAGCCTACTGAAATGCACCGTTAATTATATATGTCGAATTACCGTTTTGACTCATTTCAAAAGTATAGTCCAAATTTCCATTTGATCAAAGATGACAGCATGCATCTAGAACAAACTAAAGCATACCTGGGCAATCTGCAGCATTTCAGGGTTGAGTCTATTTAAATGAAAGATGAATTCTGCAAAGCCAATTAGGGCTAACTGAATAGTGAACATCTTTCGAAAGGTCCAGTAATCCGTAGCATTGGGGAATGTATGCAAAGCCCACTCCTTAAGCATACTGCGTGGCACCATGTTACTCTGTACTTCTTTAAGTATGTCTCTGAGAACCTACACATGAAAAATATTAGTTGAAAGAGATCATTTTTAATACACTTCTTCGCAACAGACAAATATGCCAAAAGCAACTACCAAACTTCTCTCAACTGCTGTATCCCATTTTAGGAAAAACATCCTGAATTTGGATGCTTTCAGTCCAACACTGTTTCCTGACTTTGTCAAAACACATAATACTTTGTTAGCCCATCCTCTGCACAGCTAGAAAACATTCTTTATCTGAAAAGACTACATTATTAATAAAACCCTATAAGCATGAGAACTACAAACAGGCATGTCAGAAAATCTGAGACTGAAAAGTTATATAACCTGATTTTTAGTATCTCCTGTTCAAGACTTTCAAGAAAATCAGAAGTGAGCTAAAGAGACATTCAACTCACAATGCTGCTCTTCCTTATGGGAAACTAACAAAACATACTCCACTATTTTCTAGCTTCAGAGCAAGCTGGTTATGCATTTTGCAGC
The DNA here is from genome assembly GCA_013389905.1 of Sula dactylatra. Lineage (NCBI taxonomy): Eukaryota > Metazoa > Chordata > Aves > Suliformes > Sulidae > Sula > Sula dactylatra. Next base: position 57,767 of record WEKW01011425.1, read on the forward strand.
AACAACATAAATTCTTTACTTTAGGCATAATGGCAATATTTGAAATTACACATGGGACCTAAAAAGCACGCACCCTAAAGATACCTCTCTGCCTGGGTTCTTCATACACAGGGTAAAAGGTAAAAGGATTTTTATTACACAAGATAGGGCAAGACACTGCGTAAAGTAATTTGTAACATATTATTACAGCAAAATTACCTAAAAGATACAAAAAGATAAAGGCCGAGAGCTGTATTCAACTGTTTCTCTAAGTGAACACAGTGCAATAGTTTTTCCCTAGATGTAAACATTTGCAATCTACCAAAATATTTAATTACTGTAGCATATACTAGCCTAATTAATTAGAAAAAGAAATAAAGTTAGGATCTGTTCTATTACACCAGAAAGCATGACAGTCATACTGACTTCGATTAAATGGCTGTTAACAAGTTTCATAACCTGAGGGAAAAAAATCTCAAAATAGAAACAGATGTTACGTAACACTTAGTTTTATTTTGTAACAAAGAAAGCCTGAAAGGATAGTTTCTCTAAATGATGTCTGCGATACATGTATACCGCAGGTCTTCTAACAGCTATATTTGAAATGGGATTGGCATTTTATATAAGAAGTTGCATTAACTTTAAGATAAAAAACATAAAATAACCTTATTTGTCACAACTGGATTTCTGTTGGAGGTTACAGAGAGAGAGAGCTTTGCTCTTTCCGAGTATTGTCATTTATTAGGGTGAGATTACTCAACTGCTTCTATTCGACTTAGATGAAATGAATCCACTGGCAATTTTAGGAGATACATTAGAAGAACATGGGGAAGCCTGCATCACATAGTATGCTGCAACTGCTTATGTAAATTAGGAATGCTCTTCCCATGTTATCAATTAATTATTTTCAAAGCACTAATGAAAGGGCCAAAATGCAAGCAACACCTTGTCTGTTTTCAGTTGCAGTTACCCAAAACAACCTAGAGTAAAACAAATACAGATTTTTTTGAAGCTTTCCAAGATAATCTAAAATATTAGAGAAGTGTTCCCAAAAATACATTATTCAAAAACAAAATAAATCCCAAAAAAATCAAAACACCACCTCTGCAAAATATATCTGACACACACCTAATGAGAGGTGAAGAGTGAGAGCTGGGGCAGGGGAATTGGACACAGTAGAGCAGAGTCCTCAAGAAAAGCCCTTGATTAAATTTCATTATATATTCTAATACCTGATGGCTAGCTTGAGTCCCCCGTGCTTGGACTGTTGCCAGTCTGTCATAGTAACGAGAAATAGGGTTGTCATGCTCAATGCCTTTCTTGGCACAGCGTTGCTTATATATCTCCACCAGGGAAAGAGAAGAGGGATTGTCTTCAACCAAACGCATCTGTGNCCCAAATGCTAAGAGAAGAATTAGCATGCAAGTATCAGCCCTAAAAGCACAACTGTGATAATCAACTGAAGTGTATCAAGAGAAATTTTTTATTCCTACACTCATAACTAATTCACAAGCTGTTAAAAAAAAGTATGACAGCAGATTTTTTTTTATCTTAACAGAAACATCAACTATATTAGCAAAAAAAAAAAAAAAAAATTGAGCATTCTTCCTACACTTCTTTACCTGCAGGAACAAGTGTAATATCTTTTTTAGGGGCAAAGGGGTTCATAGTATCTGATTACATGACACTGACATTATGTCAATAGAAATGAATCTGAAGAACAAAACTACTAAACTCAATAGGGTATTTGAAGTGATTCAGAAAAACTGGAGGAAAAAAAATCAGAACATAGTCAAGGAATAAAAATTTAAATTACACCATTTGAAATTAAAATAGGGAAGACACAGCAAAACGTTCAATAATAAGAAAACTTAAGCCACTGAGTTTTTCTTTGATGAACAGGAAATTTGCAAAAACCCTATTTGCAGTTTCATGGTGCTCCACAGACGTATCATCCTACTGAGTCTTATATGCATCCCCTCCCACATCAAGACAGACAAGGCCTCTTCTGTAGCTAGCTTTTCCAGTGACACTTTGTACTGTTTGACAGCGACCTCCAGTTACCAACAAAACTGTTCTCTCATTATTTCCCTCAGAAGCTGTAATAATTAACCTCAGAAATATAGGGAAATGTTGTTTAAATGCATTTAAATTGTTTGATGTAATTTCTTCAATCTTAAAGAAGAAAACGCATTCTGCAGAAGGGGTGTTAATGAGCTATTTCTTCTGGCCTGCTTCCATTAACCTCTGGCAGCAGAGAAATGAATGTTCTTTAGGTTCTTTCAAATAGTATCAAACCACAAGGTATAGAATTATTTCCAAAAACACTAGAGTTTAAAAAGGAGCTCTTTGAAGGAAAACATGTTACTTTACTAATCTTGTTATATAAAGGATATATTTCTGTATCAGTGGCCTTATTTATCATATCTCTCAAGGCTTTATCTACTGCATTTCTGTTATTCTGGCCTCAGAGTAATGCAAAATTGTCTTCACATCTGTAGAGATACTATATTTAACTTTTGTTATAACAAATCCTTTGGCCTGTACATTGTGGTCTTTTTAAAGTTAGAATACAAATATGCATTTCTAGCTCTGTAAGTGCAACTTGCATCATCTGGCCACCTAAGCTCACGACAGCAACTTCATGTCAATAGATGCTATTAGCGAAAAAGGAGGGCTGATAAAACCACACTTTTTTAAAATCAGATCTCAGCACTTTTTAAAAGGACAACAGCAAAGTAGCAGCTTTCTTGTAGTACCTTTAATCAAAGTTTCCCTCATCCATAATATATTACCTGCTCAGCAACCAAAGATTATTAGAATTAACTAATGCAATGTACAGAACTCATTTATATAAAAGTAAGTGATTCATTGTCCTTCTGAAATAAAAAGTGTTTATACATTAATATGAAGTAGCTACACAGCTGTAAGCTGGAGCTTGCCAACAGCCTTAGTATCTGGAAAAACACAAGAGCATTTCAAAGCATTTACATTAGTATTTGAATTACAAGCAGATCAAGTATGTTGCCAGGTAAGACTCATACTCTGTTTCTCATTTCATGAATGAATTATTTATAATCAACACATGAAAAAGCCAAGATACACAAGGAAAGAGAACGAATTAAGACTGTGTGTTCATCCTTCATTCACCGTTTCTGTTTTGAAATGCCTAAATATGTGACCTTTTTATTACGTGATTATTTTGGCAATTTATACACAAAAATCATATTAGAACCCTCCCTAACTCTCCTCATTGAGGCCTCCCTACAATTATGTTTGTTAATTCTGAATTGTTTAAGCATTGCCAGGTGGTGCTGTTGGCAAAGTGCACTCTCCAAAGCAAGTAACCTTTTACAGGATCATAGAGGTATGCTCAACAGAAGTCCTGAATCCAATATCTAGATTATCAATGGACTTTATCTGGCAACAACTAACCAGTCAATATATATTCTTGAAAGTAAACATCACCGTGGATATATAAAGTTACTTCAAAAATTACAAAGATATGTTCTCATATCAGAGAATTTAGAAACTCTATATCAAATTCAAAGCTCTACAAAAAACTTCTTTCTTCTTCTGTGTTATGTGGAAGAGGTGAAAGAAATTCAATATTCATGTATTGCAACTTGGGGAGAAAAAGTTTTGTTCTGTTCCTCCCCAATTGTCTCTAAATGCTTGTTCTGAAGTACATGTATCCATTTCCATAGCAACAGCTCCAATGGGCATGCCTCTGCCTTATGTATGTTATTCACAAGTGAACTTTATACCATAAATGATGCATGTACGCTCTTCTAAGAGCGCCCTAGATCACATGCAATCAACTTCACTCCTTCAGAGGGGAGCTACAATGCCAGAAAAGACTAAACACCTAGACAGATGTGAATTTACCTTCTGACTATTCAAAAGCTTCAGTAGCAATGATTAGTAGCTGTCAAAAACTGTAGCAATTATAATCTTTGAGTATAACATATTTAAAAAGAATATAAAATCTGTTTTCAGTACCTGTAAAAAACAAATGCCTTTTTGTGGTTTCCTT